>CP106723.1:6552920-6675968 GCA_025506655.1 Gossypium rotundifolium | reverse complement strand
TCTCCTTCCTTGTAGCCTACACTTAATAAATCCCGAAAGATCTCTTCAAAGTTTTGGCAACCATGAACATTAATGGGATTAGCCCTAGATTTCGATAAGTCTAAAATATAAAAGAAATCAAACCAAACTTGGATCTTACCCTTATTTGAAGGAATCGATTGCACCTTCGCTCAACTTTTAGAGATTCACTAGAGACTTGATGAACAATCGGCTATGATTCCCTTATGTATTCGGTTTCAAAGATGAAAGAAGAGAGGAATAATAGGCTTAGAAGGAATCGGCTAGGAGGCTAAAAGAAAAGAAGAAAAGAATGGAGGCTCAAGAAGAATATTGCAGAGGAAAGAGAGAGGAGAATGAATAATGAATGGCCCTAGTCTCATCCTTTTATAGCCGAAATTACTACGCCAAGAATCCTTAACTTGGCCACCACTCTTCCTTATTTTCCTAGAATAATTCTTCATTTATCCACCTACTTAGCCAAATTTTAAAGAGAATTAAACTCTTCCCTTAAGAGTCCTTATGATCTTCTAATTAGCGAGTTTTAAAGAGAGTGAAACTCCTCTTTGCAGCCTTGTGCCGTCCACCTATTGAGCTTCTAGAAGCAAAATAAAACTTATTTTATTTGCTTCTTAGTGACTCGAACTCAAGCCCAACACCCTTATATGTGGGCCATTTCCGGGCCTTAAGTGGCATCTTGAGCCACTTTTCCAAGTCCGTTAATGGGTCAAATTTCACATACTTTATATTTTAGGGTCACCGCCCTAAGTTCCCTTGAACTTTAAAATTGACATTTCGGGGTCATTTTAAGTTTCCAAAAATTTTCATGCTCAGTAAACTTGACATTTCCTAGGTTTCCAAAATGTTTACTTTCCTATTTTAGCTTAGTTTCCAAAATGTTTACTTTCTCTTTTAGCTTAGGTTTCCAAAATGTTCACTTTCCTAATTTACTTGGTTTCCAAAATGGTCACTTTCCTATTTTAGTTTAGTTTCCAAAGCTTAACATTTCTAAAGCATTTCTTACATTTCCATACATCTCCTTACATTTCCATACATTTCCATACATTTCCATACATTTCCATACATTTCCATACATTTCCTTACATTTCCTTTCATTTCCTTACATTTTCCTTATATTTCCTTACATTTCCCTACATTTCCTTACATTTCCTTATATTTCCTTACATTTCCTTACATTTCCTTACATTTCCTTTCATTTCCTTTCATCTTGGGTTCTTGAAACTCTTCGAACACATCCAACACACCCATCGATCCCACTATCTCATGAATTATGCACTGAACGCATAACCCTAATCTAGGATGTTACAGCTTCTACCCTTAAAATAATTTCGTCCTCAAATTACTTACTAACGAAAAATCGTACATCTTAACTCGTCAGCTTACGCTTATGTCTGCTGACTCGATCTTAATAGAACCATCATACTTTTCGTGCACAATCTCTAAGTTCACGTCCCTTAAAACTCATTTCTAACGTCACATTTAACTGATTAAGAAGTTTTATGTATTTTAAAATTTGTTTCACCGATTAACCGAAGAAGTTTTATTGAAATAATTTTTTTTAGAAGTAGTTCTTTCAGTATTCATACATGCACACGTCTTTACATTCATACATCCATGAATCAATTATGAACTTTCGCTCATTCGAGAAATGTTGTAGTTTTTCATTTGTTGTTGTTTTCCACTACCCGGGTTTTTTCGTAATTTGTCCTACAGGGGTATTTTTGTAATTTGTCAAAATAAGGTTTCTTGATGATTTTGTCACAAAGTATCTTTGGTATTTTTAAGTTCCCGGGGTATTTTGAAAAAAAAAATTTTTTTTGAGGGTATTTCAGAAATTTTTAGACCTTGGGGTATTTTGGTAATTTTTCCACAAACCGGTAAATTGTAAAATTTTAATAAATCGGGATATTTCAAAAGTTGCAAAACTTTGAGGGTTCTTTTGAGAAATTTATTTTCAAGACGATGAAGTTGCAAAATTTTGGAAATCGGTCATTTTGGAAATTTTGGTAAGTTAGGGCAATTTTGTAGTTTTCCAAAATCACGGTATTTTGATAGTTTGCAAATTAGGGTTTTTGGACTTTTATAACATAATGAAATTTTGGCAAAACTATTGAGTAGTTGGACATTTTATAAACCAAGGGCATTTTGTAATTTTACCACTAGGGTATTTTAGTAAATTTGTAAATCGAAATATTTCGTGGAAATTTATAAAAATATTCTTTTCAAATCAAGAGGGTAATTTAGAAATTTTAAAATTAGGGTTTCCATAAAAATACGCTAGTCCCTTTCGGGTTTTAGTTATTGGGTTTAGCATGACTAAGTCCTCTTGGTTAGGGTGAATCTACATTACGCACTGTAGGATTCGAGTAAAGAGGAGGTGAGTCACTAGGACCGCTTAAATACCAAGCTCTTCATCGAATCCACTCCTGACATGCGCACATAGCATTACTCACTCTAGCTCGGTGACTTAATCACATGTGTTTGTCTAGTGTATTAAGTCTTATGTATTTGTGTTTGAGTAGACTAATCCTAGGGTTCAAGTTCCTATCATGCTATTCTACGCTCCATGCCTTTTCTACCATTATATAAATCAGTAATCACACATAGAGTTAGGGGTACTTACCGGTGGATCATGGGTTGAGACTTAGGGCCATGCCGAAGCTCCTTATTTTCAAAGAAAATCATTTGGGCTCAATTCAAAACGTTTTGGGCCTTAGCCCACGTGCCGAGAGTTTAAAATCGGCTCGATACAAATTGAAATTCACACCCTGCCCACGAGAATGGACCGGATCCGGTATGTTCTTAAAGTAAACCGGTTTCAAAATCATTCGTTACTTAGAGAAAATTTGTAAATTTTAGAAAATATTATTTTGAGTTGGGCTTAGATTGAAACCCATTTATTTAGTCTTGTAAACCCATTTAATTAAATACATCCAAAATAGCTCTTAGCACAATACTTAATAGTAAAGCAAAAATAAAAAAATCCATCGGGCCTTATGGCCTTATTACATCAAGTAAAATCCAAATAAAATTAAAGGCTAATTAAAAAAGTCCAAATTAAAAAAAAAATTTTCAAAGAAATTTGTAAATCGAAATATTTCGTGGAAATTTATAAAAATATTCTTTTCAAATCAAGAGGGTAATTTAGAAATTTTAAAATTAGGGTTTCCATAAAAATACTGCTTAGTCCCTTTCGGTTTTAGTTATTGGGTTTAGCTTGTGACTAAGTCCTCTTGGTTAGGGTGAATCTACATTACGCACTGTAGGATTCGAGTAAAGAGGAGGTGAGTCACTAGGACCGCTTAAATACCAAGCTCTTCATCAATCCACTCCTGACATGCGCACAACAAGCTACTACACACCTAGCTCGGTGACTTAATCACAGTTTTGTCTAGTGTATTAAGTCTTATGTATTTGTGTTTGAGTAGACTAATCCTGGGTTCAAGTTCCTATCATGCTATTCTACGCTCCATGCCTTTTCTACCATTATATAAATCATGTAATCACACATAGAGTTGTGGGTACTTACCGTGGATCATGGTTTGAGACTTAGGCCATGCCGAAGCTCGCTTATTTTCAAAGAAAATCATTTGGGCTCAATTCAAAACGTTTTGGGCCTTAGCCCACGTGCCGAGAGTTTAAAATCGGCTCGATATCAAATTGAAACATTTCACACCCGCCCACGAGAATGGACCGGATCCGGTATGTTCTTAAAGTAAACCGGTTTCAAAATCATTCGTTACTTAGAGAAAATTTGTAAATTTTAGAAAATATTATTTTGAGTTGGGCTTAGATTGAAACCCATTTATTTAGTCTTGTAAACCCATTTAATTAAATACATCCAAAATAGCTCTTAGCACAATACTTAATAGTAAAGCAAAAATAAAAAATCCATCGGCCTTATGGCCTTATTACATCAAGTAAAATCCAAATAAAATTAAAGGTACTAATAAAATAAAGTCCAAATTAAATAAAAAAAATTTTCAAATGTTGCATGGCCACCTCAAGGTCTACCATCCCGGTCCGTCATTGTTCATCACCTGAAAATATTTCCCACAATGGGGTGAGTCAACGGACTCAATGTGCACACAAAGACTAACATTCAACAAATCAGGCATACATGTTCAAATTAAATTCATATAAAAATAATGGTGATGCAACCCAACCCAAGCCTAATGGTCCATCCGCTACACACCACCCGTACCTGCCATTCACACCGTGGGGACTACTAAGTCAACCCTCCATCCGCTACACACCATCAAGGCAATACCATATACGCTTGTGTCATTAGACACTATATTCAAATAATGTGACCGTAGTCACCATATTTCGCAGTGAGACCAAAGTCAACACCTTCGTTGGTGAGACCAAGTCAACACCTATATTTCAGTTGGTGAGACCAAGTCAACACCTTCTCTTCCCTTTCACATAAATCCCGAATGCCCCAAAATATATATATTATGCATAACTTACTTAATTTCATATTTATATACATATATTCGCATGTTATAAAATAACATATTTCACAATCCTATCCAAGTAGGAAACGTACCTAGGTACTTTTTGCCACATTTGTGGTACTTAGCCACATTCACATTCTTATACATATTCATATATTAAATAATAGCCATATGAAATATTGAAGGTTAGTAAGGGTACACACCTAATTTGCTTATTAAGGTTTCTTGAGATCTCGAAAATCCCGATCTAACTTTAGATCTGTTAACCCTATATTCGGCCATCATTTAATACACATTAATAAACCTATTTGGCTTAAAACAAAACCAAATCCTAGTAGGATTAGTATTCTTATAACTTACCTTGTTGCCGATTTCAAAACTAATCAAATCTCGAAATTTATGCTATGCTCCTCCTTGTATTCGGCCAAGCACTAAATCTCATGTGGGTTAGTTTCGCTTTTAAACAAACAAGAATTAGATCTAATTATCAAAATAGGCCTTAGCCAAAGCTATAGACACTTACCTTGTGGATTTTAAATCCCAAACTCACCGAATAACTAGGAACACGTGGCCTATGGTGTACCTTCTGAAAAGAACTTCTCCTTCCTTGTAGCCTACACTTAGTAAATCCCAAAGATCTCTTCAAAGTGTCGGCAACCATGAACATTAATGGGATTAGCCCTAGATTTCGATAAGTCTAAAATATAAAAGAAATCAAACCAAACTTGGATCTTACCCTTATTTGAAGGAATCGATTGCACCTTCGCTTCAACTTTCAGAGATTCAGCTTAGAGACTTGATGAACAATCGGCTATGATTCCCTTATGTATTCGGTTTCAAAGATGAAAGAAGAGAGGAATAATAGGCTTAGAAGGAATCGGCTAGGAGGCTAAAAGAAAAGAAGAAAAAGAATGGAGGCTCAAGAAGAATATTCGGCAGAGGAAAAGAGAGAGGGAGAATGAATAATGAATGGCCCTAGTCTCATCCTTTTATAGCCGAAATTACTAGGCCAAGAATCCTTAACTTGGCCACCACTCTTCCTTATTTTCCTGGAATAATTCTTCATTTATCCACCTACTTAGCCAAATTTTAAATAGAATTAAACTCTTCCCTTAAGAGTCCTTATGATCTTCTAATTAGCCGAGTTTTAAAGAGAGTGAAACTCCTCTTTGAAGGCCTTGTGTCATCCACCTATTGGGCTTCTAGAAGCAAAATAAAACTTATTTTATTTGCTTCTTATGTGACTCGAACTCAAGCCCAACACCCTTGCATGTGGGCCATTTCACGAGGCCTTAAGTGGCATCTTCGTGCCACTTTTCCAAGTCCGTTAATGGGTCAAATTTCACATACTTTATATTTTAGGGTCACCTGCCCTAAGTTCCCTTTGAACTTTAAAATTCGATATTTGGGTCATTTTAAGTTTCCAAAAATTTTCATGCTGACTCTGTAAACTTGACATTTCTAGGTTTCCAAAATGTTTACTTTCCTATTTTAGCTTAGTTTCCAAAATGTTTACTTTCTCTTTTAGCTTAGGTTTCCAAAATGTTCACTTTCCTAATTTACTTTGTTTCCAAAATGGTCACTTTCCTATTTTAGTTTAGTTTCCAAAGCTTAACATTTCTAAAGCATTTCTTACATTTCCATACATCTCCTTACATTTCCATACATTTCCATACATTTCCATACATTTCTTACATTTCCTTTCATTTCCTTACATTTTCCTTATATTTCCTTACATTTCCTACATTTCCTTACATTTCCTTATATTTCCTTACATTTCTTACATTTCCTTTCATTTCCTTTCATCTTAGGGTTCTTGAAACTCTTCAGAACACATCCAACACACCCACTGATCCCACTATCTCATGAATTATGCACGAACGCATAACCCTAATCTAGGATGTTACAAAGATGAATATAGCAGAAGTGAAAACCCCACCGAGAGAGGTTTGGAAGAAAATGGTAGAAAGTGGATTAATCACACAGGACTCAGGGAAGGAACCCGGAGAAGCAAGGAGCTACTGTGAGTTCCACGATGAAGAAGGTCAAGAGATTCAAAAGTGTAGTGAATTCAGGGTCTTGGTGCAAGGCCTGATGGATAATAAGGAACTAGAATTCTTTGAAGAAGTCAAAAGCCCAGAAGAAATATCGGGGAATCTGAACATTAATGCCGTATCTGAAAAGGGAACCGGGAATAGAATTTTCCAAGCGTCTGCCCTTACATATTTGGAGTGTTTTGAATAATGGGACTGTGGAAGTGATCCCTGTATTTTTTAGAGCTAATTTAGAATAATATTCAAAACACGCTTGTTGCTTTAAGCCTAGAAGTAATAGGAATTCTTTCGTGAAATAGGCTCATGTCCAACATCTTGATTTCAATAAAAATGCATTTTTGTGTCTCACTTTGAGAAAATATTATTTTATTCCTTTATATCATTCATGTTCATACCACATAAATAATTATTCTTAGATTCATTTGTTCTTTGAATATTCCTTCGTACCTACAACAGGTCTCCAGATATCAATGACATGAGCGACATTACTACTGACTCAGAATCTACTTTTGAACATGATATGTGTCTAAAGGGATCTCAGGACTTTGAAGACGACAGAGGTTGTAACCTATCTCCTGATTTGTTAAGGATGGTAGAACAAAATGAAAAACAGATCATACCTTACAATATTTTAGATGGTTTGGTTTAATGAATTTGGATCTTGAAATCGACTTTTCCGATACAAGAAATATCAGATTGTTATAAAATTTTTATCACTTGATAATTTCAACTGTTTTGTTACTATAATATTAAAATTAATTAAATTAATATTCTTATAAATTTTAAAAGTTTAATTTATGCTTCCTAATTATTCTTAAAGAAATCAACTTAAATAACTCATATTTAATAATTGTTCTGAAACTTAAGTTTCTTTTGATTATATAATCTCAAATCTTCCATGCTAAGCTAAAAGCAAAGGAAATCCTTGCAATTAATTAAATTAATTGATCGTTTCTTCATTTGGGTAAAGAAGTGATGAAAATATTATTGGATTTTGTTTGACATGTAAGATAAATTATTTAATTAATTGCAAGTATTTTTCTTTGTTTTAGCTTAGCATGTGATATTCAAGATCATATAATTAAAAGAAATGTGGGTTTCATAGATAATTAAAGATGAACTATTTGATTTGATTTTAAGTTGAAACATAAAATAAAATTTGAAATTTAGAATTTTAGAAGGAGATTAAATTAATTAGTTTAATATATATTTTTAACAATTTATTTAATTAATTTTGATGTTTTGAAATTTAAAATTTTAATATTAAAAAATTTAGAACTTCTGATAAAGGGTTAAACAAGTACACTATGAAAAAATTAATGTATTATTTTAATTTGTATCATTTTTTTACTTTAATCCTTTTTTATCCTGGTCAAAAATTAAAAAAAAAAGATTTTTTATGTGTGACCAAATGAAAATGCAACAAAAGTTGAATGAGAACTGAGTAATTGGATAAAATTATTTCAAATTAAAATAAAATGTTAGATATCAAATTTCAATATAATAGAGAGCCTATAATCATTATAGGTATCCAGTCTTAAGTAAATTGACTTGCTAATGGAATAGCAATGCGCCAAAATCATTGGTTAAGAAATGTTTTGCTTTAAACATGAAGGGACCTAATTTCGTGGAGAGCACAAAGCCAGATTTTTTGTTTTTCGGTTTAAAGTTTTGATTTAATTCAGAGTTGAATCCAATTAAATCCTTAAAGGGATAAAGACACTATTTTTTCGGTCTATAAAATTTAAACCTAAAATTTTATTTAATGGGTAAATTAAAAATTCATTGTTTTTGTTTGCCTCAGATTACATATTAGTCACTTATGTTTGAAATGTTACGTTTTAGTCATGTTATCGTTTGTTACAAAGTTGTCACTCTACCGTTAAACTCTGCTCCCTCCCTAACGGCAGTCCTACATGACAGTCTAAATGAGTTTTAAATGCCAATTTGAATGTCCAATTGTTGATCTGAAAATAGATTTTTAATTTAATTAATTTAACTTAGACTGCTACGTAGGACCGCCGTTAGGGAGGTAACGGAGCTTAACTGTAGAGTGACCACTTCGTAACAAAATAACAATGTAAGTGACTAAAACATAATATTTCAAACATAAGTGACTAAAATTAATCTAAGACAAACAAAAGTGACTACTTTTGTAGTTTACCCTTACTTAATGTTGGCAAATAATTTTTAAAAATTTGAGGCATATTCTCGATTGATAAAGGTGGAGAGTTGAATTATAAAATTATGGTTTTATATTTTACTCCATGAGACCTTTATAATAGCATATCCTATGCTCAAAATGATTGAGTGATGAATGAGAAATTGATGCTCAAAGTAAGCTACTTATGAATTATGTTAGAAAAATAAAAAGCTTATATCCCACATTGGTTAAATATCAAGTGTGAGATATATATTTATATGAGAACCCATTTTAATGATTATTAAATGATTAAACTTGAAATTTTGTTTTATGCATAGGGGTTCAAGTCTAAACCTGTTGGGGTTGGGGGTGCATTTACACAATGTGAGAAATGCGAAATGTTTAGATTAATTTAATCTAAAAAGGGCTTGTGAATATTTTAGCCCAATACATATTTTATTTTATTTTTGTGTAAGATGTTTTTAGTATATAATGGTGACGCTAGAATCCAATTAAATTCAAGATTGTGCTGGATAAATTTTTAGGAGAGGTAAAACTCTTCTGAAACTAGTTTCCAATCCACAAGATTCTAATTTGAAAGCTTATTTAAATTATATCAAGCTCTTTACTACTTGACTTAACCGATGTTGGTAATGCAGATCTAAGTAATTTTTATAATTTTTTTTCAATAAATTAACAGATAATCACTCATCTTTTAACCCATTCCTATTTTTAATCTCCGAATTATTTAATTAATCGTTCTCAAAATTTAGGCGAGTAGCTGGTTTTTTTCTTTCTTTCACAATAATGGGTATCCCTCTCAAACTTTAATGATGGCATGTTAGGGAAGGAGGGTCCACATAAAAATATTTACCCATCAAGGAAAAGAGGGACAAAGATTGGACCACGGTGGAGTTGTGCAAAAACAAAAGGATACCGTGGGGTGCAACTAATTAAGGAAAATCTTATGAGATTTTGTGTCACCGATGTGAAAGGAACAAGGGAAAACACCCCACCAGGACAGGAGAGATTATTTTGTCAATTATGCGGGTCGTGTTGGTTTCGAATGGACACAAGTCAGTTCATTTTTGAAATTTTTGGACAATTTAGGTTTAGGTCGATTTCATTTTCTTACTTTTTTTTAATTCAAATCATCTTATTTTACTGTAGATCCTTTTTTAATTTAAGGCTTAGGCTTTTTTTTAGATCATTTCGAGCTAGTTGCTTAAATTATTTTGAGTTCAATTATTTGAAGTATTGATCTTAATTAAATTAACTTAAATTGTTAGTTTTTTATAATTAAATTGAGTTAAATTCAAATTAGTCGAGTTAATTTTTAAATTTAAATCACCTTTTGAGTTTGTTAAGAGAGACAAAATCCCAAACACGAAAATAATGCATACCATTATTAGTGTTTTGGCCAACTTTCTTAACAACACTTCAAATTTTTTTTTCTAATGAGTCGTCACCTCATGTTTGATCGAAATTCTGGATTTGTTTATGTGGATTGGAGTTGACAAAGATCACATGAACTGGGGCTCTATCTCTGGGCAGACAAGGGGGGTCTGTTTTGTTTTGATCATACCTCTCTGGGGTCAACAAAAAGAGTTCTTGTTGTTGGTGTTTTTATCAACTCATAGAAGCTTTCCCTTTCTTCATTTTTCAACCCTTTTATACACCACAAATCTTCAGGGCACGATAATAATCTCCAATGAGGGATGTGACGTCTCAATGAATCGCTACCTCCAACTTCTGTCACAACAGCCTTACAGTCCCTACACTTTGCAGCCATGTTATGCACCAGTCGGCACAGGGTCCGCACCAGCTTGCCCGACATTGGACCTTCACGACACACCCCGTATATGAAATAGAACCCAAATGGGTGCATAAAATCTGGTATGCCTCGCCATTTTAAGCATGGAACAAGGTTCCCCATCAACTGTGAGCTCTTGGTGTACATCAAACATGATGTTGGTGCATTGCCTAGCCTCAACTTGAAAACCTCCCCACTGTTCCACACACTAACCATTGCCCAACTACTAGGCAAAATTTCCCCCCATGATTCACCTCTCGGATAAGCCACCCATGTCCCTAAGCTCAGCTTGTTTCTCAATATGTTGCCGATATCGCTTGGGAAGAATTCCATCGATGACATGAATTTACGGTATAAAGACTCGGCTTCTTCGACCTTCAGCTTCTCGAACTCGTACTTGGATGATATCCGATACATTGGACGGTTAACGGGGTTTACGAGAATAGCCGGGGTCCGAAACTTGACATAACCGAGCTTCTCCACGAAAAGCTTGAAGGACGCATCGTTGTCTTTCTCCGTGGCCATGTAAGCATAATCGACGCCTCTTGCAATGAACCATTCTTCCAATCTGACCACCAGGCTTGAGCCGATCCCTCGTCGTCGATAAAGCGGGGCAACCCTTAACCCCAAGATGTACCCCACCCTGGCAAGATTCTTGGGTGGTTTATGAATCGTCACGAGCTTTATAGATCCCTGGATGACACCAACCAGCTGGTTATTCAGCTCGGCTACCTAACATAGAACGTAAATGAAGTCAGTGCAACAAATATAAATTCAGTCCGACCATAAAAAGAGAAGAAAAAGAATGACAAGAGAAGTACGATCATGTTGTAAATCGGGCTGTTTCGGATTCGGCAAATGGGGTCACCCAACGTGTCGGTGAAGAGAAATCCTCTCTCAGCAGGACCTACCTCGCATCTTCTTTCGAGATCTTCAACTCGAGCTCTATCCTTTTGGGGGTTATAGCTTCGTATGTTTAGCTCCCCATATCCCATAATCTAATGATTTCGATAAACCACAACAAACACTAGACAATAATGCTTCATATTTTATATATACACACCCACACCAAAAAGAAGAAAATGAAAGCACCTATGAACGGAGCAATGAAAACTTGTAGACAAGAACTGTGTGATTGATGGTAGGGTTTGGATGGAGATTCACGGTGATTGATGATTTATAAGGGAAGGGGTGGGGAATTGTGGAATGTTTGCTCTCTATCATTAGATTCGGCAGATATGATCCAAAGGGCTTCGAAAACTATGCATTATTGTAGCAGACAAAAGGTGCTTAATGATAATAGTTAGGGGATAGGTTGTGTTGTCGTTTTTCCTCTTTTCTGAAAATTTTCGATAGCCCTTTTTTTTCCGATTAAATTTAAATTTTAATTAAATTAAACTGTAAATACAAAACAAAATTCTATCAATATTATCCTTCTTCATTCGCAAAATTTCAACTTGAAATCTTGATGGATGTACGGATGTTAGACTTAATTTAAAACCCGTCCACCCACGTTAGGATAAGCTCACCGCCTCAGCCTCACGCCACTGTGTATATGTCGTTGGCCCTAACACACATCATCATCATCATCATCATCATCATCATCATCCAACTTTAAATAGTAATTGTACCACACATCCTTATATTATAGTAAATTAATGGAAATTTTCTAATTTAACTTAAGCATTAAATATCAACATAAATTAAATTCAAGCATATTTAAAGTACATTAATTAAATTGTAAACACCGACTATTTTTATATAATCAAGTTATGAAATTTTTAAAATGTTATATCCAAGTTGTCCTATGTGATGACACATATATTTACAATTCGGTTCACATATTTTTTTTAGTGAATTAGAATAACAAGACAAAATCTGAATAACAAACGCGATTAGCGCTATTTAAACTCAGATCACACTTGAGGCGATGAACATCCTGACCATCAAATTATCACATGGGATTTTCAATACACATATTTTAAATATGTTCTACATCAAGTTTAAACTAAAATTTAATATTTTAATTAATACAATAATAATACTTTAAAAACACCATTAAAATTTTAAAGTTTATAAACTAATATAAAATCCATCAATATATATACAAAATTAAACATCCAAACTCACTGAACTATATATGAAAACAAATATGATAGAATCTAATCATATAGTTTCAATATAATTAATCATTAAAGGATAAAATTAATGATCATGGAATATGCCTTTCTTCACCTTTGCGAGGAATACGTGTACGGCATACAGTACATGGGTTTTCTTAAAAGGAAAAAAAAAATTTGAGGTGGGGGAATAGAATTAAACTAAAAGTAATTTTGGACAATTTAGGGTTAATTGCAAAAGACATCCTAAATATGACTTAGATTTTAAGTTGATCTTTAAATTTTAAAATGCTTTACTTGAATCTTTAGTATATCTGTATCATATCAATCAAATCCTTTCATTAGTCTAACATAAACTTAGGTGTTAATTGCCATGTCGAAATTTAGCATTGACTATATTTAAAACACGTGGATAAATTTTTCTATACACATATATGCCTATTGTATGGATAAATTGGATATGATGTGTTAAAAGATGTATAATTTGGCATCAGATTGATGTTCATAATGTGATATGCACACAATATAATTTGGCATCAGATTGATGTTCATAGTGTGATATGCACATAAGTGTTTAAAATTTTGGACGGATATATGTGTTTAAAATTTGATCCACTTATTTTGAGTTTACTCCATGTCATATCTGAGCTAACAATTATCATCAAAGCTAATGTTTAGGTTGAAAGAAAGACTTGATTGATAGAATTTGATATTTTAAGGACTCAATTAAAATATTTTAAAATTTGGAGACTAATTTAACACTTGGGCCATAGTTTGGAGATGTTGGTGCAATTAAACCAATAACAAAAATTATTTGGTACACTGTTAGTGAAGTTTTTAGACTCCACAAGTAGGATGAGGGAATTAACAAGTGTCGAGATATTGTAAAATATTAAAAAATAAATATTTAAAAAAAACACATGATAATTTTTTAAAATTATATTTTTAGAGACTAATTTTCTATTCAATCTACAAGCTGACTATTGCATTGTCATGATTTATTTATCTTTTGAGTGAAGGCTTTGGAAAGTGAAAATGAAAGTGAACCAAAAATGCTCTTAGAGATATGCTATTAACTTTGTACAAAAAGAAATGAGATATGCTTTTACCAAATCAAGATTGCATCCAAAAATATCAGACATTATACACATATAGTTTATTATACTGTGTTTGTTTGGTGAAATTAAAGAAACTTTGTAGATTTTTTATGAGACAACTCAGTGTTTCTTTGACCAAAAGTTTCTCGTAATCTATCAATGTTTGAGGTTGTGTTATTTATACAAATTTCAATGAAAGCACAATTTTTTAGGGATACTTTAGATATGTAATTTAATTAAGGACATGAGAAACTAGAATGTCGAGGGTCAGCATTGGGGATTTCACTGTTGAGATTATTATGAGAGCAGTGATACCAAGTAGTTATAGTTATATCTGTGCTTGTAACTTATCAAAGTTTTAACTGCTCAATGCTCATAACTTACCTTATAGAGTTGATATTCTTTTAAACAAAAATAGTTGGATTGTGACTTAGTTAATATTATGGATGTGTGTTGGCCCATATTAGAAGATCGGTTTTTGGAGGAACAAATCATTGAAGATTGGATTGATCTGGATCAAGCAAATTAGATTTCTTGTTTTGTGGAGATTGGATTGAATGATTTGAAAACATATATTGGAGATCTCTAAATTATCCTTGACTTTATTAAGATATTGGTAGTCATGTTTTATTGGCTACTTGGTGCGGATTAATAATGTAAATGGTTTGTATATTCACAAGTCCAATAATGCCTATATATTTGAAACTTGCATATGATTAAGAGAGAGAGTTTTAGCACTTACTTTGTTTATTAGGAATTTCTTTTAGAAAGTGTATTTTGTAAGTAAAACAAGTGAGTCACTTAGTTTTACAAGCTAATTTTTCAAGGGAAAATTTAGTGTAGAGTGGTCTAGATTTTTAGTGCAAATATGAGGTTGCTACATTAATAAATAATAGGACTTAAATAATTCTTTGTTCGAAGTTGAAGATAGTGGATTGGCTTTTTGGGCATAACCAATTATTTTTGTTGTTGTTTTTCAATTGTTATATGCACCTGCTATAACTGTTCATATAATCACTCAATTTTAGCTTGCACAAATCAGTTGTTTTCTACAAAAGGTATTGGAGCTTAAGATTTGACTTAGTAAGTGGTGTTCATGGTATTGATTTTTGCTACAAATGGACGATTCATTTGCCTCACGTCTTGCAATGTTGAATGGATCCAACTACACATACTGAAAGGAAAGGATGAAGGTATTCATAAAGTCAATAGATGAAATGGCCAAGTGTATTGGTCTTACTGGATGGGAGCCACTTGCAAATGCAACGTCGGAGTTAAAACTCCCAAATCTAAACTCACTTGGACCATTGAGGAGGAGAAATTGCCTAATGCTAATTCAAAAGCTTTATATGTCATTTTCTGTGGAGTTGGTAGCTAAGAGATCAAAAGGATATCTAGATGTACTTGGGAAAAAGAAGCTTGGGATATTCTTTGTAACACCCAAAACTCGACCTAAAAGTTTAGACCGAATCTCGGATGTCACATTGGTCACAAAGTAACCGTAGTTAAACTTTACAAAACAAGTTCTCAAGTCAAACCGAAACATTTAAACCCAATATATAGAATTACAATTAAGTAAAACATATCACCGAAAATAAATTAAAACGTAATTTGTACCTCAGTTTTATAAAATCTTACAGTCCAAAAATCGTTTAACCAAATACAAACTGATAATATAAATCGATAATCATTTATTTCCACCAAGACTGTCCGAGACCTTCGCACACCAAGTCCAACATCAGAATTCAGGAAAAGGTACCTGAAAAGGAAACACTAAGAGGGGGTGAGCTACACGAGCTCAGTTTGAGCTCTAAAACTGTTAAAAACAGATTTCAGAAGAGAACACTAGATGGTAGTTCAAAACAAACATACTTGCAGATGTAAGTAGAAACAAGTACCAGACAAGGAACCAATGTTCCAACACGCCATCAGAACAGATCACACCAAGTCACACACACATAGACAGAATATAGTCAAGCGATAATACTGAAAAATCTCATAGACAGATGTAAATGAAATGCAGTCAGAAAATATAACCCACCCATCTAGCCAACACACATCTCCGTCCCCCGATCACCCTCATAAGAGCTGTTAAAGCTCATCCAACCAATCACACCAATTAGGACCTCAGAAGGCCTATCCAACCTTACACACTACATACATGGACAAAGCCACTCAGATAATAATATTCAGCAGGGTTAGTGTATGTGCTATACTGTGCAATACGGTAGACCACAATACAGGCCAAATCAGATAATGGTACGTAGCAAAGTTGACGTATGATAAACCGTAAAAGTAATATATTTTAGGCCCACATTTAGCATACTTTTGGATGATTTATCCCTTGAATTATGTAAATTGGTGGTCTTAATTCATTTTTTTCATGTTTTATACTCAGGAGAGCACCGGGGGATGAAAAGAATGAGAAACGGGTCTAAATCGAACCAAATTGGGTCAAAATGGAAATCGACACGGCCTGAGCCCAAAACCACACGGTCGTGCCTCCCGAATTTACTCTAACACGGCTGGACCTCAAAACACACGGCTGTGCCTCTTCAGCAGGATTGAACACGGCCTGCAAAAGATTCACACAGCGTGTCCCTACCGCGGCCAAGAGGAGTTTTACTCGAAATAAGATACTTGGAGGCAAAGAAACACATTCCAAAGCCTATTCAAACACCCTAGTAGGAATTCTACTTGAATTAGGATATGTAGGGGCCAAGTAAGGCATCTCAAAGTCTATATAAACACCCAAGGGGGCAACTTGAAGGGGAGCCTAGCAGAAGCCTTCTGCTAGGGCTTTTGTCGGGAACCCAGGGCTTTAGTCAGGGGGCGTCCAGCTAGGCCAAAGAGGACAGATTTATGGAGATTTACTAGAAGATAGCCAGTTGATTCATTTCAAGAAGCCATAATTATACTCAAGACGGAGGATCTCTCCTTCAATTCCTTCAGGGGGTTTTAGGGATTTCTTATGTTTTGTTTTATCTTTTCTTTTGAGATGTTTTCTTTTGCAATTATGAACTAAACCCTCAGATACCTGAGGGGGATGAAGCCTAAGATGAATCTTGTTATTGTTTTCTGAACTATATGATAAATATTTGACTTGTTCTTAATTATGTGTTCTTAATTCTTGTGTTGATATTTTTGGGATATTAATTCAAGTATGATGTGCTTAGGTGGAGGAGCAAAAGTCCCTGCCTAAGAGTAGATCTAGCATAATTAAGTGGAGTTGATCGCGCCTAGAGATAGGGTGACGAGATTTTGTTGGATTAGGGTGAAACCTAATGTAGGAGTCTATAGATCGAGTTAATGCAATTCTAGGGTTTTAATTAGAAAGAGATTTCAATTAATCAACCGAGGGTTAGACGTTAGTCACATCGAGATAGAGATTAATATATCTTAGGGAATCTTACGGATCAAGTCAAGTGAATAAATCGTCTGGTTCAGAGTTAGATAACATATGAAGTCTAGGTGGATTCTTCCTTGGGTGTCATTTTAATCAATTGGTTTTTCCTCAAGTTATTTTCTCAATTTCACTCTTCTTTGTCTTAGAGTCTCTAGTTTAGTTGTTAGTTAATTTTAGATTGGATAAACAAATTCCCTTAATTCTTAGGCTAGATAATAAAAAGAGAGTTAGTATTAGTACTTTTGGTTCCTTTGGGATTCGACACTCCGGTCTTGCCTAAACTATACTACTGTTCGATAGGTGCGCTTGCCTCCATCGTTGTCTTAGTTAGTTTCCAAGTTCGATCATTCTTTTTATAAATTTTAAGACTCGAGAAAACAACGATCAACGTACGTACAGTACAGTGCAATGCAGTAATCTGCTATACAGTCATGTTGTAGTAAAAACTGTTAGATTAGATAATAGTGCACAGGAAAGCTGACACATGAGCGGTACAGTGCGATAAATTGTTGTACGTATAAACTTGCAATTAAACTGCCAGATTAGAACAGATATAGTCTTTCTTCTCTTCACAACCCAGCCCAAAATACTTTATACAAATGCATGAATACATTCAAGCTCACAGAACAGAGACATTTACACAGTCAGTCAGTCGGAACAGATAAACAACACACTTTACAAACTAGATCCAAACTCACACATCACACACACTCAGCACATATATCGATTCATGAACACCCTCACTAAACTTAACTAAGGGTCGGAGCACACACAATACATTTTCGGATCAAAAACGCACTTGGAACCAATTTAAGTGCCTTAGGACCACACGCCGTGTGCTTTGGCCGTATGGGTATGCCTAGGCCGTGTAGAAGGTCAAAAACCCATGTAAAAGGCTCACACAGTCGTGTGATAGAAGCACACACCCGTGTAAAGAGAGGCACACGGTCGTGTGACTAAAGCACACACCCGTGTGGACCAAGAACATGGCCGTGGGAGCAGGCTATGTAACTCTTTGTCCACTTGCACTAAATTCAAGTACAGGGCTGACACGGCCGTGTGAGGGTCTCACATGCCCATGTGCCCACTAGACACTGCCATGTGTCCCAAAACACAAGCTCATGTGGAATCCCTAAATTTTCAATTTAGCCACACAACCGTGTGGCCAGGCCATGTGACTCCAAATCACTCAAACCCTAATCCCCAAACTCACATGCCTGTGTACCTGAAAGGCACGACCGTGTGAGAAGCGATAAAATCCCCAAATCGGCTACACGATCATATGGCACCTAAACCAGCCCGAAAACCCTAATTCCCAAAAGCACACGGTCGTGTGAATTGGCACACGCCCGTGTGGAAACCTAGTGGCCACGAAACCATCCTAAAAATAGCCCCGAAATCATGCTTCCAGCCCTGAAGCACTCTCCAGCCCTCGATGATTTGAAAATATACCAAAACGCACAAATTCTAAGCATAATACGATGATACAATATCGAGGTTAGCAGGTTTACAAACATCCACACCTATGATGCCGAATTTTAGTAAAGACGAAGAAGAATTTGCAATTAAAATAGAAAGAGATATAGAACCCACACCTATTTGACGACGGAGGAGAAAAATTCTTTGAAATATGCCCAGCGTAAATCGTTTACAAAAATAAAAGAGCCAAGGCCAAAAAGCAAGAAGACAAAGAAAAAGGGAAAAAAAGAAGAATAAAAGTCCCAAAAAGAAAAATAGCAAAATAAAATAAAAATAAAAATAAAAATAAAACAACAATAAATAATTAAAAGAAATATTAACTTAAAACTAAACAAAATAAAACACAATAAAAAGGTTCCCAGAATGCGTACACAACGACTCGAGCCCAAAACCCAAAGGCTCACTAACACTCACTCAACTACCAAACCAATGAGGCCCATTCGATACTAAACGCTTCACTAAGCTCAATATCACCACCAATTCTCTGACCCTAACCACAAAACCCAAAACTTTTATCCCTAAAATTCAGGGTGTTACAAATCACCCTTATTTAAAAAAATTTTATCCCCGAAATTTCCAACTAACAGATCAGTGGTATAACACAGGCTACACCACCACGCTCCCGCTGCGCACTCAAACTCGAGTAGAATCAAATTGACATAAGACCTCACACACACACCCAAAACACTTAACCACTGAAGTAGATACACAGTTATCCTTTCATACACACAAACATTATCCAACCAGTAACCATCAATGTCATCCAAATAAATCACACACAAATTCAGAACAATCTACAACCATACCTGTCTTAATGTTATCGCGGATATTCCCTAATTCAATGCTTCGTGGACCCATATCTAAGACACGCTCCTATCTTCTTCCAACAGTAGTCCGGATGACGCTTCTTACGGTGCTCACATACCGAAGTGCTCATACCACTACCAACACCCTCTGTAAAACCAGTATTGCTATTCACATGCGTTCTAACACGCTTCGCAGAACGAGGCTCCAACCTCAGAAGACTGCAATCTCTTTTCTTCCCACAATCCACACACCTAGCCTGAAGGGTTTCACTAGTATCCCTTATCCTATCCTCGAACACCTTCTCTAATACCTCCCTCACCACCCGAGTCAATGCCTCAATACTAAGCTCCAGGTTATCGCTATCCAAAGTTGACAGAATTGTGCTGTCCTCTAACTCCTGAACGGACTCACGTCTCAGAGAAGTAGATGACTCCTCGCGACCTTGCTTACCTTTAGAATCCATATCAGTCCTGTAGTTAAGTTAAGATATCTACACTTTCAGAAAGTAAGCACAAAATAAGTACAAGAATCTACATTTCTAATCTTACGATTTCAGATTTCTACCTGGGTCAGTATCGGAGTCTCAGACAGTTCATTTTCGTAAAACTTTTCTCGAAATACGAATAATTTCATCTTATTGTGGTAAGGTTTTTCAAAAACTCCCGTTTAAAACCAACCACATGCGCACATGGATACGTAGAAACACAGGCCGAGTTTTTGCAAACCTGGCTCTGATACCACTAAGTGTAACACTCAAAACTCGGCCTAGAAGTTTAGACTGCATCCTGAATGTCACATTGGTCACCGAAGTAACTGTAGTTAAATTTTACAAAATAAGTTCTCAAGTCAAACCGAAACATTTAAAACCCAGTATATAGAATTACAATTAGGTAAAACATATCACCGAAAATAAATTAAAACGGAATTTGTACCACAGTTTTATAAAATCTTACAGTCCAAAAATCGTTTAACCAAATATAAACTGACAATATAAACCGATAATCATTTATTTCCATCGAGGTTGTCTGAGACCTCTACACACCAAGTCCAGCAACAGAATTCAAGAAAGGTACCTGAAAAAGAAACACTAAGAGGGGGTGAGCTACACGAGCTCAGTGTGAGTTCTAAAACGATCAAAAACAGATTTCAGAAGAGAACACCATATGGTAGTTCAAAACAAACATACTTGCAGATGTAAGTAGAAACAGGTACTAGACAAGGAACCAATGTTCCAACACACCATCAGAATAGATCACACCAAGTCATACACACACAGACAGAAAACAGTCAAGCAATAATACAGACAAATCTCATAGACAGATGTAAATGAAATGCAGTCAGAAAATATAACCCACCCATCCAGCCAACACACCTCTCCTTCCCTCGATCACACCTTATAAGAGTTGTTAAAGCTCATCTAACCAATCACACCAATTAGGACCTCGGAAGGCCCATCCAACCCTACACACTACATACGTGGACTAAGCCACTTAAATAATAATACACAGCAGGGCTAGCGTATGTGCTGTATTGTGTAATGTGGTAGACCGTGGTACAGGCCAAATCAGATAATGGTACGCAGTAAAGCTGACGTACGTACAATATAGTGCAATATGGTAATTACTATATGATCATGTTGCGATTAAAGCGCCAGATCGAGATAATAGTGCGCACAAAGTCGACACACGAAGCGATACAAAGGCGATAAATCGCTATATGTATAAACTTGCAGTTAAACAGCTAGATTAGAATAGATACAATCTTTCTTCTCTTCACAACCTAACCTAAAATACTGTATGCAAATGCATGAATACATTCAAGCTCACGTAGCGAGACATTTACACGGTCGGTAATGAATAGATAAACAACACACTCCACAGACTAGATCCAAACTCACACACTCAGCATAGATATCGAGTCACGAACACCCTCACTAAACTTAGCCAAGGTTCAGAGCACACATAATACATTTTCGGATTAGAAACGCACTTAGAACCAATTTAAGTACCTTAGGACCACACGCCCGTGTGCTCTAGCCAGTGGAAATGCCTAGCCGTGTGGAAGGTCAAAATCCATGTAAAAGGGCACACAACAGTGATGTAAGCACACACTGTAGAAGAGACACACACACTGTGACTAAAGCACACACCGTGTGGACCAAGAACATGGCCGTGGGAACAGACCGTGTAACTCTCTGTCCACTTGCACTAAATTTGAGTACAGGGCTGACACGACCGTATGAGGGTCTCACACGCCTGTGTACCCACCAGACATGATCGTATGAGGGTCTCACACGCTCGTGTGCCCACCAGACACGGTCGTGTGTCCCGAAACACACGCCCGTATGGAATCCCTAAATCTTCAATTAGCCACACGGTCGTGTAACTCTAAATCACTCAAACCTTAATCCCCAAACTCACATGCCCGTGTATTTGAGAGGCACGGCCGTGTGAGACGTGATAAAATCTTCAAATCGGCCACACGGTTGTGTGGCACCCAAATCAACCTGAAACCCTAATTCCTAAAAGCATACGACCATGTGAACTAGCACACGCCCGTGTGGAAACCCTAGTGGCCATGAAACCATTCTAAAAATAGCCCCGAAACCATACTTTCAGCCCCAAAGCACTCTCCAACCCTTGATGATTCGAAAATATACCAAATCACACAAATTCTAAGCATAATACGATGATACACCATCGAGGTTAGCAGGTTTACAAACATCCACACCTATGATGTCGAATTTTAGTAACGACGAAGAAAAATTTGCAATTAAAATAGAAAGAGATACAGAACCCACACTGCTTGACAACGGAGGAGCGAAATTCTTCAAATATGCCCAAAGTAAATTGTTTGCAAAAATAAAAGAGCCAAGGCCAAAAAGCAAGAAGACAAAGAAAAAGGAAAAAAAAAGAAACGTCCCACAAAATAAAAATAGCAAAATAAAATTAAAATAATAAATAATAAATAATTAAAAGAAATATTAACTTAAAACTAAACAAAATAAAGCACAATAAAAAGGTTCCCAGAACACATTCACAGCGACTCGAACCCATAACCCAAATGTTCACTAACACTCATTCAACCACCAGATCAGCAGGCCCATTCTGATACTTAAACGCATCACTAAGCTCAATAGCACCACGAATTATCTGACCCTAACCACAAAACCCAAGATTTCTAGCTCTAAAATTCGGGGTGTTACATTCTTGATCATGCTCATAAAGGAACAAACACGATGAGACAGTCAAAATTGTAGATGCTAACAAAAAAATTGAAACTCTTAGAATACATGAAAATGATATAGGAAAATACAATTACAGTTACAACTGTTCAAAATTAGAGGCAAAATTTTGTAAGAAGGAGAAAAAACCATAGGTATATTACTTATTTCTCTTTAATCCTTGAAGGCTACAGTCAATCACATGTGGTATTTTGACAACAGATGTTCTCGCCACATTCCAGGTAACAAATCATACTTATTTGATTTGGCACAATTGCAAAATCCACCCTCAATATTTTAAGATTTTTTTTATTTTAGCCCTTAATGTTTTTTTTTGTTTCAATCTCACCCAAAGTGTTGCAAAAGTTTTCAAATAAGACCAAAATTGATAGAATCCATTAGTAAACTAACAATCAACCATTCTTTCCCATGTGGTATGCCACCTCAGTTGATATGGCTGACATGGCATGCCACATCATTGATGATGTGTTCTGAGAGTAAAAGAGAGAGAGAAAGATGTATGTGGTGTCACAACCCCAATGATTAGATTCGTGTTCCATCAATGGTGGGTAGAGTGATTTACAAGATTAACAAACTTGGAAAGGCAACAATGTATGTTTTTCCTAGTTTTGTTCTTCTTTTTTTATTATCTAGCCTTCAAAATTCTTCATTTCTGTTTTTGAATATTTTGCATATTTTATACACTATATTTGAAATCAATGGAATATTTGAAATTTTTTTTAAACAAAACATTGTCACAATTTCAATGGACTTCTCATTCTAAGCATTACGATTCTCATTTGATTTCATTAAGGAAAAATTAGTAGAACTGAAAAAAGAAGAGAATTTTGTAGAAACACAAATAGAAAGAAGTTTGATTCAAAGTGGTATCTTAAAGAGAATTTACAGAATTTTTACATTTTTTTAAGGTCTAACCCAAGCATATATAAAAGCCATTGTAATTTCTCATGACGCTAAACCTGTATCACAAAAAACTATAGTAGGAGAATATAAAGATGATGGTCAAACTAATGATAGAATTTTAAATTTTTAATACACTCAAGATCAAATTGGATAGCTAAGAATAGTAGATCATCAATAATCTAGTACTTGGATGTATTTTAATCCACATTTGTAAGTTGGAGAACTTGATTTGTGATTTAAACTCAAACAGATCATTGTAGGAATTGCACTTATTATTATTATTATTATTATTATAGAAATGACTATATCTCCAAAATCATTGTGAAGATGACTTAAAGATATATGACTTGGGAAAAGAATTGCTCCAAAAGGTGGTCGAAAGTCTTAAAAAATTCTAGTGGAAATTACACTTGTTAAACCCAGTGGTTAATCTCAAACTTTCCATAGAGAATTGCACTACTTTATGAAAACGACTATATCTTAGGTTACAAGCCACGAAATTATGTGATTCAAAAAATGTTTTGAAAATTACTTGAAGCTCTACGATTTAAGCACAAGCATCATCCAGAAATATGGATGGATTATCTCCAAAAGTCCAACTGAAGTTGACCTTTGTAGAATCCTACAAGATTGGCTTCAAATTCTTACATAACTTCAATCCTTATTCTCAACCAATTAGATCTTCTCCACTATTCTGTAACTTACTTTTCCTTTTTCACATTTATATACTGGCACTCCCTAATGTATAGTTTATGTGTTTTTTGTTCAACATGCATTTAATGGAATTTATACCATCGTATTCACTCAATTATACTTTTTTACGTATATTTTCTTTATTCAGTTACTAGTACTTACCTTTCAATTCGCCAATCTAGGCACATGCGTTCACATACTGCACATCTTCTCTTAACAATACTGAGGACTTGATGGATTTAGCCTGTAACACCCCTATCCCGAGTATGTCGCCGGATTAGGGTTAGAAGCATTACCTGACAGATCGAAAACATTTACGAAATTATCATATAGCCATTCATCAATATCAATCATAGTGTCCCTTAAGTAGGTCATCTATACCTTAGACATGCCTATTAACCGGGTTGGGACTAATTCGAAACACATACAAAGTTTCATGGAAGAATGAAAACTTTTCTAAATATAGGGGATAAACGCCTGTGGGAGTAGGCCGTGCTTCTCCCATGGCTACTTGACACACCCGTGTGTCTTTCCCGTGGCTATATACTGCCAAAACCCATACGGCTACCAAGCACGCCCGTGTGCTAAGGCCGTGTCCTTTAAGGTCATATATCGCCATTTCTCACACGACTGCAGGCACGCCCGTGCCATGACCGTGTACTCTAAATGCTAGCTACTGACTTTTAGCCCACGGTTACTAGGCACGCCCGTGTGCCATGGCCGTGTGACACAATAGGTCACTTGCCAAACCAACATGCCATCCATTTTGGGTCTCACCTACAAGCAATACATACCAAATCATAATATGCATATATGGCAACCAAAACATACCAAATTGCTCACTTCATCTTTACATTCAATACCAATTCCAATCATACTAACTTACAAACTAAATCCTACATCATTTCAAGCATATATCATCTATTTGCTTAACCAAAACTTAACCATTTCATATGCATCAAAACATACCAAAATATATGCTTCATATAACTCATTCATTCAAGCATTTTATCAACTCAAGACTAACCAAAACATATGGCTAGAATCATCTTATAATCACATACACTTATCTAGCCTATACATGCCATAATTAGCTATATACATTTTAAAAAGGGTACCAAAATGATTTTAGTAGTGTGATGACGATCTGTGACGGTCCCGAGCCTTCAGTAGCTTTGACGACCTATAAAATAGAGAAAACACGCACAGAGTAAGCTTTCCAAAAGCTTAGTAAGTCATAATACAAATAAACCTAGCATAAAAGCATATATGCATAAAGTACATTGACACATAACATTTACTTAGCAACTATCACATATTGTTTTGGTTCATATACTTGGACCCAATTGCCACATTCATCCATACCAGAATCATATGTTTATATATACAAATCCTTCTTAAACACTCTTGCATCTTATTCTAGTGTTCATATTCAATCATACTTTTCTTTAATTCAAACTCATATAGGTACTTACCTTTTATACACCTTTATTGTACATACCTAACATATCTGAAATAAATATACATTCACGTAATTGTTCATAGCTCGAATTTGCTTATTGAATAGTTCGTAATCTAATATGATACCCGAAAACTCAGAATAATTGTACAATGTCAACGCCCCGCACGTGGTCTTATCGATGTCGATGCCATTGTCCCGCACAGGTCTTACTCTTATTCGATATCGATGCCATCGTCCCGCATGTGGTCTTACTCATATTGAGATATCGATGCCATTTGTCCCAGATAGGTCTAACTTGTATTCGATATCGATGCCACCGTCCCGCATGTGGTCTTACTCGTATTCAGATATTGATGCCACTATCCCGATAGGTTTTACCGTATTCGATATCGATGCCATTGTCCCCGATAGGTCTTACACGTAAATGTCGATGCCATCGTCCCGATAGGTCTTACACGTAAATGATATCGATGCCACCGTCCCGCAACAGGTCTTACACGTAAATGATATCGATGCCACTTGTCCCTTGATAGGGTCTTACACGTAAATGATATCGATGCCACTATCACGGCATTGTGGTCTTACACGTAAATGATATCGATGCCACTTTCTCGACGGCGGTCTTACACGTAAATGATATCGATCTTAACTTAAAATTTATGCACACATCATCTTGTAAACATTCAACATTATCAATAATCACATAGACATACATATTCCAAAAACAAATACATTTATTTGCATAATGACTTACCTCGGATTCAATCTATCGGAATGGGAAACGGCTACTCGTTTACTGTCGCTTTCCCACGATCTAAGTTCGTTTTCCTCAGTTCTTGATCTAAACATATCCAGAATTAACCCTTTTATTCACTAATTCATTCAATTCAATCCAAAAACACATATTTAGGGTAATTTACAAATTAGCCCTCATACTTACACAATTTATCAATTTAGTCTATTTTTCTCAAAACATCAAATTCACAAAATCAATACACAACCAAGATTAGCCGAATATATATACTTCATACAAGCCTATACTTTTCATCAATTTGGTAATTTAGTCCTCAAAATTACTATTTTCTCAGTTTAGCCCTAATTAACCAATTTCACCAAAATCTCAAGAACAAGGTATGTTCATCTAGCTCAAATCTTCCATTTAACATCATAAAACATCACAAAGCTCAACATATCATCAATGACATAACTCACAAACATCATGAATTCAAAAAATTGAGACATGGGCTTGATAGTAGAAGAAGCAACGATTACAAAAAAGTAGAAATTATCAAAAACCGAAACCAAATCATACCTTAATTTTGGCTTGATAGCAACCGAAACCTAAGATGGTTTTGTTCTTTTCTTTCTTTTTGTTTTTCGACAAAATGGACTAAAAATGGCTTTATTCATGCCATTATTTCATTATATAACTTATAATTTTAAAATAATGTTAATATAACTTATAAATTAATCATATAAAAGCTTGATATTTATAAAAATACATGTTACCGTCCACTTTTTATGATTTTGTCCAAATTGCCACATAAGGCCCTCACTTTTACAAAGCCACAACACATTGATATTTAACAAATAGCAAGCAATTTTCACATTTAATGCAATTTCATCCTTTTGTTAAATTAAACACACAAACAGTCAAATTAGTTTACGAAAATTTAGTGCGTGCTTAGTCATATATCAACGGAATAAAAAATAATATTAAAATAATATTTAGACTCAGATTCGTGGTCCAAAAACCACTGCTCCGACTAGGGTATAAACTGGACTGTTACAATTCTCCCCCTTAGGGATTTTTGTCCTCAAAAATCTTACCGTTAAATAGATTCGAATATTGCTATCTCATTGAGTTTTCAGACTCCCACGTAGCCTCTTCTATGCCGTGTCGATTCCGCATTACTTTTACTAACGAAATTTTCTTATTTCTCAATTCTATCACATCATGAGTAAGATACGGATCGGTTCCTCTTCGTATGTCATATCAGATCGAATTTAAATCTCAGATGGGACACTCACATGTGACGGATCAGATCGATATCTACGGAGCTTTGAGACATGAAACATATTATGGATCCTTTCTAGTTCAAAGGGCAACCTTAATCTATATGCAACCGGTCCGACACATTCAATAATCTCATACGGTCCGATGAACCTCGGACTTAACTTGCCTTTACATCCGAATCAAAGCACTTTCTTCCACGGAGACACTTTCAAAAATACTTTGTCGCCGATTTCAAATTCTATATTCTTTCATTTCAAGTCTATATAAGACTTCTGACGGTCAGATGCTGCTGCTTTAAAACAATCTCGGATCAATTTCACTTTCTGTTCTGAATCTTTTATCAAATCAACCCCATGTAGTTTATTTTTACTAAGTTCGGTCCAATACAGAGGTGTACGACATTTACGTCCGTACAAACTTCATAAGGTGCCATTTTGATGCTTGACTGAAAATTATTGTTGTATGCAAATTCAATCAATGGCGATGTGAATACCGCTTCCACGCACTCAATAAACTCAAGTATACAGACCCAAATCATCTTAGCATGTCTTCGAGAATTTGAATAATTCGCTCGAATTGGCCATCCATTTGTGGATGAAAAGCTATACCAAAATGTAATTTCGTGCCCAAAGCTTCTTCCAATTTTCTTCCAAAATCGCGATGTGAATCTCGGATCTCTATCTAACACAATGGATAGTGGCACTCCGTGTAATCTCACAATCTCAGAAATATAAAGCTCGGCTAATTTGTCAAGTGAATAATCAGATCTTACCGGAATGAAATGAGCAGATTTCGTCAATCGGTCAACCACGACCCAAATCACATCTTTCTTTCTCGGAGTCTGAGGCAAACTAGAAACAAAATCCATAGCACTCTATCATTTCCATTCGGAAATCAGAATTTGGCTATAACAAACCAGATGGAACTTGATGTTCAGCTTTCAATTGTTGACAACTAATCATTTCAAAATAAAGTAAAAAATATCCTGTTTCATACCAGACCACTAATAGTGTCGTTTCAGATCATGATACATATTTGTACTACACGGATGAACAGTTAAACGACTATTATATACTTCGTTCATAATCAACTGGATAATTCAGGATTTCTCGGAACACAGACACAATCTTGAAATCTCAATCAATCATCAACAACTCAAAGCTCGAAACTAGAATTTGAATCACACCGAACTCGTTTTACTAACACTTCATTATCAACTTTCTGAGCATCACATATCTGCTATAAAAACAACAGTTTTGCATTTCAATTCAACTAACACTGAACTATCATCAACCAAATCTAACAACCCAAGGTGAAAAACACGGTCTTGCGAACCCTCTGTTGGTTAATTCTTGTAACAGTGACTTTAACTCTTTCAATTCTATTGGTGTCAATCTATACGAATCTATCGAAATAGGGGTCGTACCAGGCAACAGATCTATACCAAATTCAACTTCACAAATCGAAGGCGATCACAGCAATTATTCAGGGAAAACATCAGAGAACTCACAAAGCATCACGGCACAAATTCAACTTTCTTTTCATATACTTTCAAATCAATTACATAAGTAAAATATGCATCGTAACCCTTTTTCACATAACTTTGAGTTTTCAAAAAAGATATCACAAAGAGGCATTCCATTCAAATCATTAAACTCAACTCGTACAATCTCATCATTCGTGCACCTCAAATCAATTGTCTTTCTTTATAGTTCACAACAAAGATCATGCATAAACAACCCATCCATACCCAAAATAATGTCAAACTCATCAAATGGCAAAAGCATCGATCAGCAGGAAAACAGGTATCTCGAAACATTAATCTGACGGTTCTTTCATGCTTTTTCAACCCAAACACTTTTACCTAAGGGTTCGATACTTTTATAGTAAACTCAGAAGACTCTACAGGCAAGGTCTGGCTGAATACTAATTTCATACATATATACAAATGGGTAAAACCAGGGTCTATCAATGCAATCACGTAAATATCATAAAGAGTAAACGTATCTGTAATAATATCTCAATATGAGGTTTCTCAAGCTCGAGTAGTATACGCTCTAGATGGCTCTCTAAATTTAGATTTTGCAACAAGATCCCTTGTAGGCCTCGACTATTAATGACATTTCTTGTATTTCGAAGATCGATTTCCTGTATGTTATCTAATCTCGGATCCTGCGTAGTCTCTTGTTCAATGAGACTCTGGCGGTCTCAATATAATGATCTAACGATCCACATCTCAAGCAAGCTTGATTATTCAATCTACAATTCCCTCGAATGTCTTTTATTATAATGCTTACACTTGAGTCGCTTCGGATCGACATTTTTAACACTCGCCATCATTGGGCAATCTCGAATGAAGTGATTTCGTGATCCACATTTATAACAAACTCTATTGTTGTACTTGCCCCAACATTTTCCCACATGTCATCTTCCACACCGCTCACATGTAGGTTTGTTGCTTTTAGTACTTCCATCATTTGATTCAATTTGAGCTTGAGTTCCTGCACCAACATTTGGTCTCACACGATCTCTACTCGTATGTCCGATTGAAACATTTAATCTATTGCTTGCATCTCTATATTTCTTCGTCAAAGGTTGAGAAAAATTACTTATCAATCTTTTTCTTTCATTACGAGCTTCAGAATCGACTTTCTCGATATTATCATCATTAATAGCTCGAAATTCTTCAGCCCTATACTACGAATCTTATCAACCGGAGGCTTGTTCAACAGATTCGGATACATAACTGGTGGCACAACTTTAGTCTGAGGAGGATTAACCGGGAGCGGGGGTTGCAAAACAATCGGGTTATTTTTTATGAATTGAGTGAACCACTCACTCATCATCTGGAAGAAAGCTTGCTTAGCTTCTCCCTCCTGACCGCTCCTAGCCAGTCTTGAATTAGAAAGTTCACCTCCCTTGCATGAGCGTACATTACTTTCTATGTCGTCACCACGCTCTTTCGGGATCCATTGCTATACGGAAATCACATTTATACGTCAAGATTCATCATACTATCACATTTCAAATATTATGGCATGTATAGCTAGATTCTGACACACTACGTTAGTTCGAGAATCGACTAAACCGTAACTCTAATACCAACCAAATGTAACACCCTTATCCCGAGTTTGTCGTCGAATTAGGGTTAGAAGCATTACCTGACAGATCGAAAACATTTACGGAATTATCATATAGCCATTCATCAATATCAATTATAGTGTCCCTTAAGTAGGTCATTGAGACTTTAGACATGCTTATTAACCGGGTCGAGACTAATTCGAAACACATACAAAGTTTCATGGAAGAATGAAAACTTTTCTAAACACAGGGGATACACGCCCGTGGGAGTAGGCCATGCTTCTCCCACGGCTACTTGACACACCCATGTGTCTTCTCCGTGGCTATATACTGCCAAAACCCATGCGGCTACCAAGCACGCCCGTGTGCTAAGGCCGTGTCCTTTAAGGTCATATACTGTCATTTCTCACACGACCTGTAGGCACGCCCATGCCATGACCTTGTACTCTTAATGCTAGCTACTGACTTTTAGCCCACGGTTACTAGGCACGCCCATGTGCCATGGCCGTGTGACACAATAGGTCACTTGCAAGACCAACATGCCACCCATTTTGGGTCTCACCTACAAGCAATACATACCAAATCATAATATGCATATATGGCAACCAAAACATACCAAATTGCTCACTTCATCTTTACATTCAATACCAATTCCATTCATACTAACTTACAAACTAAATCCTACATCATTTCAAGCATATATCATCCATTTGCTTAACCAAAACTTAACCATTTCATATGCATCAAAACATACCAAAATATATGCTTCATATAACTCATCCATTCAAGCATTTTATCAACTCAAGACTAACCAAAACATATGGCTAGAATCATTTTATAATCACATACACTTGTCTAGCCTATACATGCCATAATTAGCTATATACATTTTAAAAGGGTACCAAAATGATTTTAGTAGTGTGATGACGATCCGTGACTATCCCGAGCCTTCAAAGAGCTTTGACGACCTATAAAATAGAGAAAACACGCAGAGTAAGCTTTCCAAAAGCTTAGTAAGTCATAATACAAATAAACCTAGCATAAAAGCATATATGCATAAAGTATATTGACACATAACATTTACTTAGCAACTATCACATATTGTTTTGGTTCATATACTTGGACCCAATTGCCACATTCATCCATACCAGAATCATATGTTTATATATACAAATCCTTCTTAAACACTCTTGCATCTTATTCTAGTGTTCATATTCAATCATACTTTTCTTTAATTCAAAGTCATATAGGTACTTACCTTTTATACACCTTTATTGTACATATCTAATGATCTGAAATAAATATACATTCACGTAATTGTTCATATCTCAGATTTGCTCATTGAACAGTTCAGAATCTAATATGATACCCGAAAACTCAGAATAATTGTACAATGTCAACGTCCCAGGCGTGGTCTTATCGGATGCCGATGCCACCGTCCCGAAAGGGTCTTAGTCATATTCGATATCGATGCCATTTGTCCCGCATGTGGTCTTACTCAGATTCAGATATCGATGCCATCGTCCCGCATGGGTCTTACACGTATTCGAGATATCGATGCCATCGTCCCGCATGTGGTCTTACTCGATTCGATATCGATGCCACCGTCCCTAACGAGGTCTTACTCGTATTTAGATATCGATGCCTTTGTCACGGCGGTCTTACACGTAAACAAATATTGATGCCACTGTCCCTGATAGGGTCTTACACGTAAATAGATATCGATGCCTTTCACGGTCCCTGACAGGGTCTTACACGTAAACAGATATCGATGCCACTGTCCTTGACAGGGTCTTACATGTAAACAAATATCGATGCCACTGTCCCTAACAGGGTCTTAAACGTAAACAGATATCGATGCCACTGTCCTTGATAGGGTCTTACACGTAAACAGATATCGATCTTAACTTAAAATTTATGCACACATCATCTTGTAAACATTCAATTTATCAATAATCACATAGACATACATATTCCAAAAACAAATACATTTATTTGCATAATGACTTACCTCGGATTCGATCTATTAGAATGGGAAATGACTACTCGTTTACTTTCGCTTTCCCGTAATCTAAGTCCGTTTTCCTCAGTTCTTGATCTAAACATATCCAGAATTAACCCTTTTATTCACTAATTCATCCAATTCAATCTAAAAACACATATTTAGGATAATTTACAAATTAGCCCTCATACTTACATAATTTATCAATTTAGTCCATTTTTCTCAAAACATCAAATTCACAAAATCAATACACAACCAAGCTTAGCCGAATATATATATACTTCATACAAGTCCATACTTTTCATCAATTTGGCAATTTAGTCCTCTCAATTATTATTTTCTCAGTTTAGCCCTAATTAACCAATTTCACCAAAATATCAAGAATAAAGTATGTTCATCTAGCTCAAATCTTCCAGTTAACATCACAAAACATCACAAAGCTCAACATATCATCAATGACATAACTCACAAACATCATAAATTCACAAAATTGAGACATGGGCTTGATAGTAGGAGAAGCAACGATTACAAAAACGTAGAAATTATCAAAAACCAAAACCAAATCATACCTTAGTTTTGGCTTGATAGCAACCGAAACCTAAGATGGTTTTCTTCTTTTCTTTGTTTTTGTTTTTCGGCAAAATGGACTAAAAAAGGCTTTATTCATGCCATTATTTCATTATATAACTTATAATATTGTTAATATAACTTATAAATTAATCATATAAAAGCTTGATATATATAAAAATACATGTTACCGTCCACTTTTTATGATTTTGGCCAAATTGCCACATAAGGTCCTCATTTTTACAAAGCCACAACACATTGATACTTAACAAATAGCAAGCAACTTTCACATTTAATGCAATTTCATCCTTTTGTCAAATTAAACACACAAACGGTCAAATTAGTTTGCGGAAATTTAGCACGTGCTTAGTCACATATCAACGGCACAGAAAATAATATTAAAATAATATTCAGACTCGAATTCGTGGTCCCGAAACCACTGTTTTGACTAGGGTATAAACTGGACTGTTGCATAGGCAGTTCAATCTCAATGCATATAGGGGTACTTCTTTCCAATCTTCTAGGTCAGAGGATCGGCTAAATTTATGTTCGGATACTATTATAATTGTAAGACCCCACACCCGACCCGTTCACTAGATTTGAGCATGGAGCATTATAATGGACTTATACTTATTTTTTTTGCTAACTTAACTACTTTAAACATACTAAGGTAAAATAATCTAAATAATTGTAATTATAATATAAATTTGTACAATTGAGGCCTCAGCCACTAAATGTTTTATCCCTCAACCTTTATCTCTGAATGATCTGTTTGTTTACAATGGGACCATGATTTCAAAATCCATGCTCTAAGGAGGTCGTCTGGTAACACCATGATTTCATTTGGGGCGAAGCCTCCAATGATACCCATGTCCTATGTGTATGACTTTAATAGTCTGCGATCCTTGATCTTGCCTCTATTTGGCTTGGTCCCTCCTCAAAGTCATTATCTTTATCAGTCTTGTAAACATCAATCAACTTTATAAGTTTGAATGAACTTAGTGACTGCATTCAGTGCATCATAATTTAACCCTATCGTACGAGGGTAACATATGTAAAATAAACATAAATATTTATTGTTCGTTAAACACGAATGTTTTACATTAGGGTGGCAGACTCCACCAAATCTTTCAAACTATTCAGCTCGCCGTGAGTCCTTTCCCTGGTCAGACTCTCCTCTGGTCCGCAATTCAAACACCTCGCCATATTCGCAAGTTCTATCCTTACTTCTTATCTTTCCTTTCTTTCATACACCTACATTTAGGGTATTTTCATCATTTATCTTATTTAGTTGTACATCAATCTGTCGTCTCATACCTTGGTGGTAGCGCATCTCTCACCATCTAGCTCAAGGGTCATTAAGCCATACCTTCTTTAGCGGGCTTCTATGATCGAGCCAATCTTTGGTAGACTTCCTCTTTCCATACCTTAGTCCTGAAAGACTTATTGACATTCCCGTATGGTGTTGACCTTTAGTATGCCTCGCCATTCTAGCGAAGCAGTTCTCATCATCTATGCAAATATGAGAGTTTTCCATCTTACTTGCTCGTTTCCTTCTTACGACCATTATTGTGGCGGTGTTCTCGTACTAGACTTTTCTCCTTACGAGGGCATTCACTATCCTTATATTTCTTCTTTGTACTTTTCTTGGTGGCTCTTGATGGTGGATCTTATTTTTTTATTCTTGGATAATTTCCTTGCCTTTATTCTCGTAACAAGGCCAATTTTTGCATGGCCTACCTTTCTTTAATTCTTGTTAGGTCATTGCCCCTGGCTTATTAGCTTCTATCACTTTTGGTGGATTTCTCAAAGTCCGCTTGCCATACTTATGCTTTCTTTTACTCTTCCCCCCCACCGGTGGGGTTTATCGCACTAGTCGCTCAAGCCTATACCCTACACCTGATATCTGGGCTGTCTTTCAGCGTTTGTGTCCTAACAGACTCTATGGGATATTGTAGCCTAGTTATGGTCTTACACTCTTCTCACCTCATTTCTCTTGTCCCAAAATACTTACTCGTGTTTATTGTCCTAGCAAACTTACCTCGTGTTTACTATCTCGACGGACTTACTTTGTTCCGTATTTACTATCTCATCAGATTTCATCTCTATGGATGTCATGGAGTCTTTCATCATACTCTTACACCTATCCGGCATCATGACGTACTATCTTATGATGTCGTAGATTCTTTCACCTATGGTCTTACTCAACAGACCTGGCTGTCATAGCGCCTTTCATCTATGGTCTTACACCGTATACCTTACACTTTGTACCTTATACCTTATCACCATGACATATTTCACCTATGGTCTTACGCAATATACCTTTACCGTGTACCATACCGCCATGGCATCTTTCATCCATGGTCTTTCACTACGTACCTCATACTAGACTACTATAGTGTCTTTCATCTATGGTCTTACGCCATATACCATCGTCACAGTGTTGCCTCAAAGGACCAGTCGATACCTTCGCTGCGGCAAATACCATTTCATTGTTTCATTTCCTGAATCTGCCTCTCATTACCTCTTTAACACTACCTAACCTTGATGCTCGAACACTTAGTGTCCCCTCTGTAAGGCACAGAGCTTCGCCCGAGGCGATAACTAATGGGTTCTCTCCCTATTCCCACCCTAACTTCATCTATCCCCTTAAGGTTTAACCGCAGTCATACAATGTATGTTCATATCATCATATTTCATGTTTATGCATTATGACATACCTAGACAACATTAAACCTAACAACAGGTTTAGAGTCTGGAACTCACCTGAATCATTTTTATTTCCATAGCTTATTCCTTTTCTCGAGCACCAGAGCTTCCATTCTCCAAGCAGTAGCTTGCAACCAAAAACTTACTACTTGCATTTCATTTTAAAATCTTATACTTTAATAAGCATGTAGAACCCTTAAGATGGTTCTGAAGATTCATAGCTTCATTTTCTTAACTTTTACATGCCTAGAAAGGTAAAGAATCTTACTAGTTTGCTGGTTTCTCTACTTTTTCAGTTCCATTCTTATGAAGACTACTTCATGTAGTACCCTTATAGCTACTCCTTCTTCGAGCTACCGAAGAAGATGAATAAGGGGAGAAATTGAAATAGATTTAGGAAGGAAATCAATCCTGTGAAATCGTTTTCAGCTGTTTATAGCCCTTCCCGCGTTATCACTACCCTTGTGAGAACCGTCCATCGCTAATCATTATGTCTCTGATAAACCATAAAAGTAACATATTTTAATCCCATTCTTAGCTTGTTTTTGGATGTTTATTTATACAATTATGTGAATTCGATGCTCCTAATCCTTTAAATTTGTATTTCTATACTTAGGAGAGCATAGGGAAGCGAGAGGAGCGGAAAACGGGCCAAAACTAGACAAAACAGGCCATCTTAAAGATCCACACGGGTAGGGCACATGCCTATGTGAACCACAAGAGCTAGACACACGCCCGTGTGCTAGCCCATGTCAATCGCGAGCCACCCAAATTTCCACACGGCCTGGGCACCCTCACATAGCCTGATCACACGTCCGTGTCCCTATCACACCCTGCTTCATTTTCACGTGGAAAAAGCCAATTTTTAGGGTTTCTTATCCTTCTAAAGTTTATAAATACACACCAAAGGAAGACCTAAAGGGAGTACGCAGAGTAAATCAAAGAAATTACTCGAAAGAAACCGTCGGAATCATCTCAGAATCAGGATTCACTCCAAGATTGAAGATCTTCATCAAGTTCTTTAGAAGTTTTTGGGTTCTTTATGTCTTTTTTTTAATTAATTCTAAGATGTTTTCCTTCTACGTTATGAACTAAACTCCCTAAATACCTAAGGAGGATGAAACCTAGATGAATCTTATTATTTAATTATCTGAATTACACGATAAATACTTGTTCTTGTTCTTAATTATATGTTCTTAACCCTTGCTTTAATATTTTCAGGATATTAATTCAAGATTGATGTGCTTATTAAGTGGAGCAAAAGTCCCTGTTTAAGAGTAGATCTCGCGTAATTAAGTGGAGTTGATTTCAAATCTAGAAATAGGATGACATAAATCTGTCGAATTAGAGTTAAATCTAATAAGGGAATCCATTGATCAAGTTAATGCAACGATAGGGGTTTTAATTAGAAAGAGATTTCAATTAATCAACCTAGAGTCAGTTATTTTTAGTCTCGAAAGAGATATTAACATAATTTTGGGATTTCTATGGATCAAGACAAGTGAATAAATCGGTTAATTCAAAGTCAGAATAATAAGTGAAGTGTAGGTGGATTCTTCCTTGGGTATTGTCATTATTCATTGGTTTATTCGATTACTTTCTTCACTCTCTCTGTCGCATTCATAGTTAATTAGTTAGTTAAATTTTAGATTAAAATAAATCCCCTTAATTATTAGGCTAAATAATAAAAAGATAGTTAGTACTAGTAATTTTAGTCCTTAAGGATACGATATTCCGAACTTATCAAAGCTATACTACTGTTTGATAGGTGCACTTGCCTTTGTCGAAATATTAGTTAGTTTCGAGCCCATCAAGTTTTTGGCGCCTTTGTCGAGGACTAGAATATTAGGAACGCTTAATTTTTATTACTTTAGCCATTTTTATTTTTATTGCAATTTATTTTTGTTTTTATTTTAATTTACTAACTTTTCTTTTATTTTCTTCTGGCATGTATTTTTAGTTTATGACTAGAAGGAACCCGTCAGGACCATTACTTTTTGATAGTGAAATAGAAAGTACCGCTCGTAGAAATCGTAGGAAAATAAGGTGAAATCTACAGTATATAGAGGAAGAGCAAGAGGAAGATACCAACATTACCGAGGAGATGGCTGATAATAATCCGCTACCTCCGTGGTTGTCAAGAATCTCGCTACTGTACTATGTACGACTATGCTAAGCCTAATTTGGCTGAGGCTAAATCGAGTATTGTGAGGCCTGCTATTGCTGCAAATAACTTCGAGCTGAAATCGAACACTATACAAATAATCCAATAATGTGTTCAGGATGGTTTACAGGATGAGGATTCAAATACTCATTTAGCCAGCTTTCTAGAATTCTGTGATACTTTTAAAATTAATGGCATTTCTGATGATGCCATTCACTTACGGTTATTTCCCTTTTTCATTGAGGAATAAAGCTAAACAGTGGTTAAACTCATTACCATGAGGTCCCATTACTACTTGGGAACAAATGATCGAAAAGTTTTTATTAAAATGTTTTCCGTTGGCTAAAACGGCAAAGTTGAGGAATGATATCTCTTATTTTGTGCAGATGGATTTAGAAACTCTTTACAATGCATGGGAGAAGTATAAGGACTTGTTGAGAAGGTGCCCACACTATGGGTTACCTCTATAGTTATAGGTTCAAACCTTTTACAACTGTTTGAACCCCTCAACTAGACAGCTGATTGACAAAGCCGCCGACGGTACCATAAAAAATAAAACACCTGAGGAGGCTTATGAATTCATAGAGGAGATGTCGCTGAATAACTATCGGTGGCAAGTCATGAGAACAAAGTCGACAAAAAGCGCGGTGTTTTCAACCTCGTACGATCACCATGTTATCAAACCGGTAGAGCTCTTAAACAAAAAGATTGATGGTTTATGTGTTTTTACATAGGTACATCCGGTGATGCAATGCGACACAAATGAAGGAGGGATGCACACCACAGAATATCCATCCTACAACCCAAGCACAGAGAATGAACAAGTTCACTAAATGGGTAACAATTCTAGACCTCAGAATAATCCCTATAGTAACACTTACAATGCAGGTTGGAGAAACCATCCCAATTTCTCATGGGGTGGTCAGGGAAATCAGAGACAACAACCCCTTCCAGGCTTTCTACAACAACCTTACCAATAAGAGAAGAAGCCGAACCTTGAGGAGATGCTAACAAAATTTATCTCTGTGTTAGAAACTCATTTTCAAAATACTGAAACAGCACTTAAAAATTAGCAAGTATCGATTCAAGGGCTCGAGAACCAAATAGGTCAGCTTGCCAAGTTAATCTCAGAACGACCATAAGGTAGCCTGCCGAGTAATACTGAACCTAACCCAAGAGAGCAACTCCATGCCATCACGGTGTGCAACGAAGAAGGATTAGTAGAATCTGAACCTGAACTGAGGTAAGAAATCGTGGTAAGTAAAGGTAAGGTTGAGATAAGCCACAATGCGCAGACACCGGTAAGTAAAGATTATAAACCTCATGTGCCATACTCCAACGCGATGAAGAAAGACCATACTAATGAGCAATTCGGTAAATTTCTTAAACTCTTAAAAAAGCTACATATTAACTTATCGTTTATCAAAGCTCTTTCGTAGATGCCCAACTCAATTAAATTTTTAAAGGAGCTTCTAACAAACAAACAGAAGCTAGATGATACGTCGCACGTGGAGCTAAATGCAGTCTGCTCAGCCATTTTACAGAATAAACTACCTAACAAATTAAAGGATCCAGGGAGTTTTACTATTCCTTGTTTAATTGGTAGCTTAGATGTTAATAATGCTTTGGCTGATTTAGGGGCGAGTATTAACGTCATGCCCTATAAAATGTTTAAGCAACTAGATCTTGGGAAACCTAAACAAACTAGGATGGCCATTCAACTAGCAAATAAATCTATTAGATTTTCTAGGGGAATTGTTGAGGATGTGCTTGTAAAAATTGATAAATTTTATTCCCATTTGACTTTGTTGTTCTAGACATGGATGAAGATAGTGACGCACCTTTAATCTTAGGACGACCCTTTTTAGCAACTGCTAGAACTATAATTGATGTTGGCACATATGAATTATTACTTCGTGTAGGTGATGACACGGTTAAACTCCAAGCTCGTGATTCTGTATCTAGTGATCGAGATGATTTTACGAGTTCTGTTAATAAAAGTAACGTTGTAGCTCAAACTTCTTTGCAAGAAATCACTAGGAAGAAAGTGATGGAGCCACATTGTATCCTATATGACAAACACAGAAGGACCCATGAGGAGCGAAGGCTTCAGATCGATGAACTAGACAAATGGAGGACACTTGGAAAGGAAAACCTAAGAATACACGAAGCAAAACCAAAACAACTCCATGAGGAGCTTAAAGGTGGGATGAATCACTTCAAGGTTGGGGACAGGTATTGTTAGATGCGACTAACCCCCAAATAACCACTTCAGAGCTAAATACAAATGAAGTGACTCCTTTTACGGTACTCAATATCTTTCCATACAGGACAGTCGAGGTAACTCATTCTAATTTCGGCACTTTTAAGGTAAATATTACTCGACTCAAACCGTATGTTGATAATAGAATTGATAGTGAAAAAGAGGAGTCTCAACTCCGTGAACCATCGTAACAGAGTGAAAATGAGGTAAGTCGAGCTTAGACTCTAAATAAGCGCTTCTCGGGAGGTAACCCGAGTATTAACATGCCTAATTTACTAATTATGTTTTATGATATTTTTTACATTAAATAAATAAATAAAATATGTGTTTTAAAACCCACACAGCCTGGACACACAGGTATGTCCCTAGCCGTGTGGATCCTGAGACTTAGTTTTTAAATTTTAAAGAAATCGACAGAGGGCAACACAGCCTAGCAACATGGCCGTGTCACCCACATGGCTTGGACACACGGTCGTGTCCTTGGCCGTCTGGATTCTGGAGCTTAAAATCCCCAAACATCGACAGAGACACGGCCTCACTATAGCCCACACGAGCGTGCGACACAGCCGTGTAGACCACACAGCCTGGACACACTGGCGTGTCCTAGGCCGTGTGAAAATTGGAGCTTAATTTTTCAAAATTTAAAATTTAAAACAAGTCAGGGGGTTCCACGGTCGTGCAACGAGGACACACGAGCGTGGGAGAAGCGAAGGACTTCGCACACGGTCATGCAACGAGACCGTGTAGACCACACGGCCTGGACACATAGACGTGTCCAAGGCCATGTGAAGGATAGACTCAAAAATATCGCGATGAACACGGGTCGGGGATAAGACCATACGGGCGTGTGACACGGCCGTGTGGCCAACACGGGTCGTTACACGACCGTGTCACTTATAAAACCCCCCATTTCCCTTTTATTTCTTCTTCCTTCTCCCTCCAAAACTCACCTCAAACCCTAGTCATCGCTCCTCACTTCCGGTCATCGTCGATCCCCCCTCCTTTTACTTCTCTTTTCCCCTTCCTCCCCAACCCGAAACACCCACTCCTTCTCTCTTCCTTCCCCTCTTCTCTCTTCTTCTCTTTCCCTCTTCTTTCTTCACTTTCTCTTCAAAATCGTCGCCCCATACACCACCCACACGCAACCCCGTCGCCCCACTACCCATCGTCCGCCTACTCAGCCGTCGACTGCTAGTTGCACCTCACTCCAGCCACCACCCTTGCCACCGTCGGTTTTATTTCTTCCCTTTTTGCCCATTTTGTTTATTTTCTTTATTATTTATCATTTATTATTTGTTACTAGTATTTTATTTACTTTATTTCATTTCTATATTATTTTCTTACGAATATCCTATTAGATTAGTCCTATTTACTTACCGATATTATGATAATTTGATACTAGTTCTTTATTCGACTAATTTGATTTTATTTTATTTACTATTATTTGTCTCTTTGATTCTTTATATTATTCTTATTTCATTTATTTTAGAATCTAACTTTGAATTATGACTTTGATATTTGATTTTACTCTACTAGTGTTTCCACCACTGTGATTCTTGATAATCGATATTCGACTACACTAGTTTAGGAGTAATTTTTTTAAAATTACTTAGACTTTATTTGATGATATCTTATTGATACTTTGTTTTGATTTTTCACGTATACCATGACAAATACGCGAGGCAAGACCAAGGTCGCCATCCCTGCTTCGAAAAAGAGGAAGGGTCCCGGTGCGACTTCTCGAGCGCCTCTGTTGAAGTGCGCCACCCTTACCTCAGATTTACCGTGAACCCACCGGAGGACTTAATTTAGCTCCTTCGAGTATGACCCCTAGGTTTGGGCCGCTGCATTTATTGGGCCGCATTGGAGCAGGTCCACCTCGCTGATGAAGTTCGCGCCTTCACCATCACAGCACCATGGGATCGCTTATTCAGTATCGTTGAGCCCATTTATATGGAGATTACTTTGGATTTCTGCTCGACGTTCCACCTTTAAAGCGTCATGTCAGTCCATGAAGAGCCTGGCACTATCATATTTCGCCTCGGCGGTTTGGTGCGTCACATGAGCGCCCCAGAATTCGGTACTGCTTTGGGACTATACATAGAAGAGTTCATGAGCGGAGAAGACTTTTTTCAGCTCCATCGCCGTATTCACTACTTGCCCTCGCACTGTTGGAATGACCTCACAAGCGGCTGACAACCTATGACGCTAGTTGCTCGAAGGCGACTTCTCTCTTTCCAGCCTTAAAGTACCTTCACGCCCTTTTAGCTCATACTTTGACAGGTGGAGAGAGAGCACCAGAGTCTTGGGCATACACGATGCCTACTACTTATGGAGCATGGCCCACGGTCATATTATCGATTTGGCGTACTTCATCGGTTTATCCTTCTGCCATCAGACTGACCGCCACAGGAAGGGCCCCATTTGCCTAAGCCCTTACGTGACTCGACTCGCTCGACATTTTGGTCTCCTCGACAAACCAGAGCAGTCCTCCTCGCTTACACTTGTTGGCTAGATGTCTCCTTAGGGCATCTCAAGCATGCTACACATGAGGATGATCGAGCGACGTCATGGATTCGATCCTCCCCAGTACCAATTGTCTCGCCCTGATGATCAGGATTATCCCGAAGACATCACTGAGGATGTCCCTCTCCCTCACGAGGATCCACCTCACCCTCCACCTCCGAGTCACCGACTCGAGCGACATATTCGAGCTACTCACTCGCTTCGACTAGTAGTGTTATCAGCGGTTCGACAGTCTCGAGGCCACCTTACAGCAGATTTGCCATCATCTCTATATTTCACCTTCAGCACCGCCACCTCACGACGCGTTTGACGATAAGGACCTTTAAGTCCATTTATTTTATTTTAATCTTTATTTTTATTTTTATTTTATTTTCATTTTTAGTCTATTTTCCTTTAGGTTTCAGTATCATATTTTCAAAGGACTTATGTTTTATATTTAAAACTATATTTCAGTTTTTTTTATAATTATTCCTAATCGAGTAATCCCTTAATCTTCTTCCACAGTTGTGTTTATTTTTTTAATAGTTGCTCAAAATGATGCACTTCACTTTGTTATATCTACAGTTCCGCATTCACTTTTCCACGGATTTCATCCAAAATTCAAGAAGTTTCACTTCTCTCCCTCTCTTATGATATTCTTATTATATTGTCACTATCTATTTTGGTACATTGAGGACAATGTACATCTTAAGTGTGGGGAGGTTAATTATATCATTATTAGAAAATCCCTAATTATATCTTGTTCTTAAGTAAATTTTCTCATATTACTATTAAAATGAAATCTTTATTGATTTATGATTTTATTGATATTTTTGAATTAAGTCATAGGTAATTGTACATTGATTGTTTAAACTTTAAGACACTAGAGAATCAAGCTCGATAAGTCTATTTTCGTAATTAAAATTTGTTAGGTTGTTTTCCTAAACTTAAATATTAACTTGAAATCGATATTTACAAGATTGACATCAAAAACCGTAATTTTTGTGAGATTTTGAGCCTTTATGAGCATACACTTTTCTTGCTCACTTTATTATTGGTTATGAGTGTGTTAATATTGATTTGTTATTCTAAAACTTGCTTCGATTATGCATATCGAGACTACACCTTTGATTTGATATACTGAGATGATAAAGGCACCTAGGTTTTAACCCACTTATTCCATTAAAAGCCTACTTTCATAAATAACCCTTAGTGAACCCCTTTGAGCCTAATAAACCATTTCTTAATCTACCCTTAATATTAACCCAAAACTTATTCTTTTTTATTCATTGAGAATTTTTCCTATCATATTAACCCTCTTTTTGTCGAGATTTGATTTGGTCAGTTGCCTAACTATGTTATTTATTTCAGTTGTTAAATTCTTTCTTTTTATTGTAAAAAAAAATCGTAGGGAAATATATATATTCATTTATTTTAATTATTACTAGTTTTATGTTATTCGAGCTTAAGCGGTTAATTTCACATTTTGCGAAGAAGCTCGTCTTATTTCAATTGATGTAATTATTCAGTATTATTTTATTTTTCTAGTTAGGTAAATTGTCAATTCGATCTCGATTCTAACCCTCTAATTCAGCCTTTATTCACACCTTTAACCCAAGCCCCATTACAACCCTTTTAAAGACCTTTTGATTTGTGTATCATCTCATTTTATAGTGGTGGAGATTTGATTTTCATGCAAGCCTATGGTAATAACTTTTCATGTTTGACTTTTGAGTGTTTAATTTGAACCTTAAACACTTTGAGTGATTTGAGTGAATCTTTAGTGAGGATGTCAATTCTTTTCAGTTTTAAATCAAAGGTAATTATTTAGATAAGGGGAAACACCTATGTTTTCGTGCTATAAAAATTTGTGACTTGGATTGTTTGAATCTTTAGGACTCTTTTAGTTAAATTATCAATGTATGAATTCATTGTGAATTATGATAAGACATTATTGATAAGAATTGTGAATTAAGGAAGTTTAATTTGAATTGTGAGTTGAGGATTTTGCTTGAGAACAAGCAAACGCTTAAGTGTGGGGATATTTGATAAACCATAAAAGTAGCACATTTTAATCCCATGCTTAGCCTTTTTTTGGATGTTTATTTATACAATTATGTGAATTCGATGCTCCTAATCCTTTAAATTTGTATTTCTATACTTAGAAGAGCATAGGGAAGCGAGAGGAGTGAAAAACGGGCCATCTTAAGGATCTACACGGGAAAGCCAGAACCACACGGGCAGGGCACATGCCCTGTGAACCACACGAGCTGGACACACGCCCGTATGCCAGCCTGTGTCAATCGCGAGCCACCCAAATTTCCACACAGCCTGGGCACCCTCACACGGGCTGATCACACTCCTATGTCCCTGTCACACCCTGCTTCATTTTCACGCGGAAAAAGCTAATTTTTAGGGTTTCTGAGCTTTCTAAAGTCTATAAATACACACCAAAGGAAGACCTAAAGGGAGCACCCAGAGTAGATCAAAGAAATTACTTGAAGGAAGCCGTCGGAATCATCTCGGAAGCAGGATTCACTCCAAGATTGAAGATCTCCATCAAGTTCTTTAGAAGTTTTTAGGTTCTTTATGTCTTGTTGTTTTTTTAATTCTAAGATGTTTTCCTTCTACGTTATAAACTAAACTCCCTAAATACCTAGGGAGGATGAAACCTCGATGAATCTTATTATTTAATTATCTGAATTACACGATAAATACTTGTTCTTGTTCTTAATTATATGTTCTTAACCATTGCTTTAATATTTTCGGATATTAATTCAAGATTGATGTGCTTATTCAAGGAGCAAAAGTCTCTGTTTAAGAGTAGATCTCGCATAATTAAGTGGAGTTGATTGCAACTCTATAAAGAGGATGAAATAAATTTGCCGGATTAGAGTCAAATCTAATAAGGGAATCCATAGATCAAGTTAATGCGACGATAGGGTTTTAATTAGAAAGAGATTTCAATTAATCAACCTAGAGTCGATTGTTTTAGTCTCAAAAGAGATATTAACATAATTTAGGATTTCTACGGATCAAGACAAGTGAATAAATCGGTTAATTGATTCAGAATAATAAGAGGTGGATTCTTCCTTGGATATTGTCCTTATTTATTGGTTTATTTAATTACTTTCTTCACTCTCTTTGTCGCGTTCATAGTTAATTAGTTAGTTAAATTTTAGATTAAAATAAATCCCTTTAATTATTAGGCTAAATAATAAAAGATAGTTATTACTAGTAATTTTAGTCCTTGAGGATACGATATTACGGACTTGTCAAAGCTATACTCTCGTTCGATAGGTGCGCTTGCCTTTGTCGAAATATTAGTTAGTTTCGAGCCCATCGTTGTCCCACTAAGATCTAACCAAACTAGAAATGGATCTCAACCATGTCCAATTCAGTTTCTAACTTTCCCACTTCTTCCAATATAGGTCGCCATCTTGTGGTCTATTTCAATTTAGTCCCTTATTCATTCTTAAATTCAGTTTATTGGGATCCGTGTTACAAAATCAATTATAAATTCCATTGAATAACATATATATGGTTGTTCACAAAGCATCACATATATAAGATTTCTCATAACCTTATTCATACACTTTCTTTCTTCCATTGTCTCATGACAATCTCCTAAAGAAAGTTCTCATCATAGTATAAAACGTTATGTACCTTTCTTAGCAACTTGCATTGCAAAATTTTCCACAACTTTACCGATGTATGAATATTGTGACAAACTATCATTATGTTCTTTCAATATTTTCAAGACTCAAATACTTAAAACATAATTAATTTATCCTAAGTCACTCATGCTCAAACTATAAAATAAATGACAACTTAATCAATGACATATCATCTACATCATTCTTAATAAGTAGAATGCCATTGACATACAAGATTATTTTGTATTACATATTAATTTTAAATCCATCTTTGAGTTATCATGTAGACCAATATTTAAAATATATTATTTAAAATTAATAATTTTCTTTTCTCAAATAAGTTGGACGTTGACATTCAATCCATCCTTAAATGAAATCCTTTAAAAAATTTAAAAAAAATCAAACTTTTCTATTTTTCTTTTCTTTTCACTTCCTCTCTTTTATTCATTTCCTTTCCTTCTCATTTCAATTTCTCCCTTCTTTTCTTTTTCTTTTCTTCCTAGCCAACCCACCCACAAATCAAAAGAAAAAGAAACAACAACAATAAAATAGAGGGATCTATAGCTATCATGCCAATGTATTTTCTTTTTATAATTGTTTATAAGTACTAAAAATATGGTCTAAAAAATTAAGAAATTGAAGAAAAAACATCACTCATCTAATCATTATCTCTTCATTTATCTTTAAAAAGGAAAGAAGAAAAGATATATCACTCATCCTTGATGTCCTTTGTTTATTTTTTGTGGTGAAAACTTTCATGAAACAGCACTTAGAATTGGAAAGTGGAAGCCATGATCTTGTTCAGCAAATCATGATAAAACCCAAATATGAATCAATGGGGTTTAACTTTAGTCGTCAAACTATTATTTAAATTTTATGATAAATTACCTAGTTCGTCACCCTATTTTAGGATGTTTTCATTTTGGTCATCCAAGTTAAAATCCTTGTAATTTGCGTCATTCAATTTTTATGGTGCTTTCATTTTAGTTACCCAAGCGTTAAATTTCTAACGGCGGTTAACTCATCTGCTATACATTATGTTAACACTTTCATTTTGGTCAATCAACTTTTAGATTACTCTCGCTTTGGTTACCCAAGAAAACTTTTTAAGCATTGATTGGGGTAAAAAAAAACATAATGGATTAAAGTGAAAAACAATTTGATACTATAATATTGAAATTACTTTATTTAATCTTCTAAATTTTAAATTTTTATTTTATGTTTCTAAATTATCGTTAATGAAATCAACTCAAATAACTCATATTTAATAATTTCTTACTGAAACTTAAATTTCTTTTTATTATATAATCTCGAATCTTTTATGCTAAGTTAAAAGAAAAGAAAAAAAACTTTTGCAATTACTTAAACTAATTTCTTGTTCTTCGTTTGGGTAAAGAAGTGATGAAAACATTATATATTTGGCATAGAAGATAAAATTAATTAAATTAATTAATTGCAAAAAAAATTACTTTTAGCTTAGCATAGAAGATTCAAGATAATAGAATCAAAAGAAATTTGTGTTTCAGAGACAATTATTAAAGAAAAGTTATTTGAGTTGATTTTAATTTGAAACATAAAATAAAAATTTAAAATTTAAAAGGAGACCAATTTAATTAAATTAACTAATTTCAATATTATAGCAACAAATTAATTGGCACTATGAATAAATTTTTTAATGATTTATTTGATTGATTTTTATGTTTTAAATTTAAATTTTCATTATTGAAAAAATTAGGACTTTCAAAGAAGGAGCAAACAAGTACAACTTGACAATTTTTAATCCATTATTTTAGTTTTTATCGTTTTTTTAATCTTTACTTTTTTACCTCGATCGATTGCTTGCAACAAGATTTTTTTAGGTGACCAAAATGAAAATAACGTCAAGTTGGGTAACCAAAATAAAAGTGTAAACATTATATGGCATGTATAGTTAACCATTGTTAGAGATTTAACACTTGGGTGACTAAAATGAAAATATATTAAAAGTTGGATGATAAAATTAAAAGAATTTCATTTTGGGTGACCGAAATGAAAATATCTTAAAAGTTAGATCGATGACTAATTAGATAGATTGTCCTAAATTTTAAATTGGCCCTTACATTTCAAAACATTCTAAATTAAATCGTCAAGTATAAGTAATATATATCAATTAAGTCCTTTTGTCTACCTAATTTTCAGAATAAGCATTAAATGTCAATTTGAATATTCATTTAAAATATTTGGGTCAAATTATAAATATTTGTGCAGCTACTACATGCGTAGACGTTAGAATTAAAAAGACAATATTGATATAATTTAAAAATGTCAAATCAAAATTACCTATGTAATAAATGTACATGTGCTTATAATTTAATTTAAATATTTTAAATATTTGAACTTACATTTAATATTAAACTAATTATTAAACTACCTAATTAATTTAATATTTTTTATATTTTATATTTATTTTATAATTTATGTTCAAGTTTATAATTGTTTCTTACAATAAAATCCTTTTCAAAATTTAGATGTGTTATTCCAGCATAGTACAATATTCTTTAGCATTCCACCTACTCCCTTGTTGATTTAATTAATTTAATATTAATATTTTTAAGGCTTAATTATTTTAAAATAATTTTTATGCAATTAAAACTATATAAAATGAATTATCATTTCTGATGATCATCAAATACAATCATATACGATGTATCAGTCATCACAAAACACACATTGTCACTACCATCCTCTTTTATTTGCAGAAACTGAACTGATCTGACCTGATGTGATCACTTACACTTGCAACAACACATCCTCCTTTTTCTTCCTTAATCATAATAATCATCAAACCCCCATTATTGATGAGAAATGACACCTACACCAATTGCACAGTGCACACGTTTGAGAACTATCCACCCAAAAGGACAAATTTAAGAGGAAAATATTAATGGGTCCCCTCAGGCCTTAAGCTCCTCCTGCTCGACTCATCATTTAACCCTCCACGAAGTATGTGAACAATCTGTCTGCTTGTGTTTTCCTTTGATGGCTACTTTCGAGAAGCATATAAAATGGGTCCTGCACTTAAAAACAATATCCAGATTTCAATTCTAAATTCATTGTATATCACATAAAAAAAGTTACTTTATGAGGAGAATGGGGTTGAATCATTTTGGATAGAAATATTAAATTCAAAAATAAATTAAATAGAACTATTTAGTTTGATTAAAATATATGACTTGGATTTTAGTTTTAAGATATCAAATTTAAGTTGATAATTGAGTTTTAGTTCAATCCAGTATATGTATTATTATTAATACTGATAGGATGTGGGAGGATCCACTTACACCAAAGTGTAAAACTAAAGTGATTTTACATATTTTAATAAATTTTATACAATAAATATTTTAACAATCCAATTGTCATATTTCACGCTTCATTTATATAGATCATGCATGTCAAGTTTGGAGTAAATTAAAACTTTTAGCTATTTGTTTTATATAAAAAATTTAACTGTCAAATATATATATTAATATAAACAATATTTTAGATTGACATGATATAGATATCGGATTAATTAAAAATTTATATGTATGATAAATACAAATATTTTGTTAAATTTAATAATTAAATTATTAAAATATTAATTATACAAAACTAATCTAATTTTACACGTAAATGAATCCATAAATGGAATGTATCTAGCTACTCTAACGGGGGAAGATGCCAAAGCATGAATCTAGCTATGTACAAGGAAGTAAAGAAAATGAACGAAAAATGGTAACCCACTATAGCTGAAAGGATACCATACATGATCTGAATCTTGGATAGATTGGTGGCCATGATTAATGGCTCCTAAGGACATCATTTCTTAGGCAACAAAAAACAAAAGACAAGATGGATACGCAACCATGTTTATCTTTTTCAGTTAACAGAACCAGATAATATATATGGGCTAAGTGCCCTTGTGGTACAATCATAGCAGCTAGATGATCTTTTTCATTCTCCAATTTGCTAAACAGTCTTCCTCGTGGAATTACATCACATTCAATTGCAGATATGGGAAAGAGTGGTGTGGGTTTTCACTGTACCACCTGGACATGTTCATTTCGTTATCTATGAACAAAAAAATAAAAAAAGAGGAAAGAAAACAAACAAACAAAAGAGGATTATTTTAAGGTTTTATGATCTTTAATGAAAAAACTATACATGGAATGGTTCATGTTATCCGCAACAATTTTGATATATAAATTAGTAAAGATCGGTGATAATTTATACAATGATGTCGAGAATCTTAAAAAGTGAATTCAAAATTTTAAAAAGTGAATTCGACATTTTAAGATAAATATGGTAAAATTTTGAGATATTAGAAATTATGGGTTGAACCCAGGGACGGATCCAGGGGAGGCGGTCGCCCCTTAGAATTTTTAGATATTTTAATTATATATAAAAATTATCATGTATTTTAAATTTAATGTCTACATTATATAATATTTACCCTCTTGGTCAAATTATATTTTATATAATTCACCCTTAAGCCATAAGATTATATTTTATATTAACAAGGTATTGTTCAAGTTTTAATAATATAACTTTATAATAATAATAATAAAATATTAATATATGATGGGCATTGAAAAATTAAACTTAAAGGCCTAATATAGACTTTAAAGTCAAATTTCAGAATTAATTGATTTGACTTATACCCATACACATTAGGTTAGTGACTTTCTTGTATTTTGATTTATATATCTTGTTAAGGAATTATCTTTCTCTAGTAAGGTGCCGATACTGTTGATAAAAAAATAAAGGAGTTTTGATGCCAAGACTGAGAGCACAAAGTAAAAAAAAAATATAAATTATCTTCCTCTCGGCTCCTAATGCAAAAGACCTCTCGGTAAATATTTTTATATAAATTATGTTCTTTATTTATTTGAATTATTTTTTTTCTTTTTCCTAATACGTTGTTGTTTAATACAGTATTCGTCTTGTGCTAACTCATCCAGTGTCTATGGCAACAACCGTATTAGCAATTGCAACCATGAAAATGTGAAGCCAAGGCTTTGCAATATAATGGAGGATGATTTTCTTTCAATTTACTTGGTGACATATATAAAAAAGATAGCTTGAGAATTTTCAACAAATTCTATCATTGATGAGTTCTATCTTATAAAAAAGCGAGCGTGCAATTTAGGATGCTTAGTATTGAGAAATAGGACTAAGGCCAAGTTTTTTTAAAATTTAATTTTGAAATTATAATGATATTTATGATATTTTCAGTATAGTATTAGTTATTCATTTTGCATATTGAAAATAAATATTTAATTTTATATAGTATCTTTTTCTTTTAATTTTTTCCAGTTAAATCATTCATACTTTTTAAAAATATTAAATTAATTTATTTGATAAAAATATCTAAAAAAATTAACACTTTTTTCACTTAAAACAAAATTCGTTGAGATTTAAAATTTTAATCCCTTAAAGTAAAATCCTGAATCCGTTGGGTTGAATCCATGCCTAACACTCTTCATGGTCATCAATTTCCACCATGCATTGATTCTTCATCACTGCCCTTACCTTATATTTGAGTGATATCAACATTGTTACTACTGTAAGAAAACGTGATTTAAGTGCGGTAAAACATATTATCCTCCTATTTAAGTGTAATGGCCTAAAATCAAGGTTATCGGAACAATGGTTTCGCAACCATAAATCCGATTTAAAGAGAAATTTATTTCAATATATTTGCATGAATATTTATATGATAGGAAATATTTTTATAAATATTTATAAAATGTTAGTAATGTGGTATTAAAATTTAGTTAGAAAATTTTAACGTCTGGGTAGGTAATTAAATGAAAAGACTAAATTGAAAAAGGTGTAAAAATTTAATTATAGATTAAAAGAAAGTACAAAAGAACCAAAATGGCAATTAAGCCATTTTGTCTAGTTGAGGCGGTTTATTGTGAAGAAAATCTAAGATTTTTATGTTTAATATATATTATTATATTATTATATAATAAAGATATTTTAATATAGTATATTATATTGTTATTATATATATTATAAAGAGAAAGTAAAAGAAAGAAAAAAAAAAACACAAAAACAAAGAGTAAAGACGAAACAGAGAAGAAATAGGGAGAAAGAAAGAAAAGGGAGAATAGAGTTTTTAAAGCTTGGAGTTTAATTTGGTAAGTTAATTTAGTCCTTTTCTTTTAATTTTGATGCTTTACAAGTTTTAGAACAAAGTTTTGATGAATTTAAGTTGAAGTTTTGAAGTTTTAAAGTTGTTGAATATAGCATATGATGAATAAAATGATGAATTAGTGGTTTAATTGAAAGAATTTGAAGTTAGAATTGGAGAAAGGACTTAATTGCAAAACAAGCTATAAGAAAACAGTTTTGGGACAGCAGCAGTAGAGTAAGTTTGAAAATTCACCAGAAATTGTATAAGTGGAATTAGAAGTTGAGTGAGATATGAAATTAAATCTTATTGAGTCTATTTTCATATGAAAGAAACAGGGAAAGATAAAAATTCTGTATTTTGAGATATTTAGATTTGTGTAAGACTGGTTCAGAATGAATTCAGGTTCCCTATTTTAATTTTAGAAAATCATAAAAATTGGATAAAAATAATTATGGGCTTAAATTTATATTTTAGAATTATTAATTAGTCTATTTTCAATAGAAATAAACGGAACATCATCCGAATCCTGTATGAAGAGATAATTAATTTTAGTGAAGAAGGGTCAGAACTGTCAAACAGTAGAACAGGGTAACTTTAAAGAATAAACTGTACTTATTGGCTAAACCAAAATTCTGAAAATTTTATGAAAAGAAGATATGTGAATCTAGTTTCAGGTAAAATTAACGGATCCTAATTTGGAGTTCTGTAGCTCAATATAAAAATAATTTAATGACTATGACTCAAGTACATAGTTTTGAATGAACTAAAAATAATAATAGAATTATAGAAAATGCTACATGTGAACATGAAATGTGTTGAATTGATGATTGAATTTATTTATTTAGATCTGGAAAACACAAATACGAAGTTAGATAGAGGAAAGGAAAAAGTCCCGGATTAGTAGATTTTTGTGTACAAACAAGTATCGAGGTAAGTTCATGTAACTTGAATTATCTTCTTAAATGCTTGAAATGTATGTTATTGATGTGAATATGATTTCAATGTTCATTGTATGAAAGTTGATGAGACATTGATATATTTGATAAAAAGTGGAAGAAATCCCGGTTGAATGAAAGGAAAATTCGATGGATCTCGAAAAGGAATTGACGGTAAAAGGATCTAGCAGGACGGGTGATCCTATCTGATATAGCCTCCCAAGAATATGTGGAAAATGGATTTAGCCGGACGGGTAATCCAATTAGGGTCTGAATTTAGCTCGACTGGTAATTGATTCAAGCTCATTAGAGTAATTGTCGCTTGCGAGGATTTAGCACGGACGGGTAATCCCGACAATACTCTATGAGTTTATATTACTGAGGATTTAATTGGACGGTAATCCCACCGTAAGGATGAGGTTCATGGAGTGTGCTCTCCGAAATGAAAATGTCGCACATGAATATGAATTGACGGACTCGGATTTGTACACTAAAGTGTACCTCTGAAAATCCATCGAAATTTCGAGTAATTCAATGGGATAAATATGGAAATATAACAAAGAAACGGAAATCATGGTATTGATGAGCTCATCAATCATGGTATATATTATTGATACATGGAAATTATTGAACTAACTTGAATGTTGAGCTTGTGTATGTTAGGGTAATAATGCATTGAATGGATATATGAATGTTTATTGCATTGTTTTGAAAATGTTAGGTAAGTATAATTCTTGTTACATGGACTTACTAAGCACAAAGTGCTTATCCTGCTTTTTTTCCCTGCTTTGTTGTGTGAAAAGCTCGGAGGTCGGATTCGGTAGGAGATACATCACACTATCGACCTCTAGATTTGGTATATAAAGAAATTTTATTTTGGAAATTAATGGCATGTATAAGCTAATAGAGTAATGCTAATATGAAATGAAAGTAAGGTCCACCATTGGTATGGCTAGCAAACCTTGGTTTGGTATGTGTTGATGTTATCTTATAAATATGCATGAATCTATTATGAAGATATGTTGAATTGGATTGGTTGATGTGGATTGGTCTCGGTTTAAAATTGCAGGAAGGCTAAATATTTATAAAGGGGCTATATTGAGTAAAAAAAAAATTTAAACCCCGGTAATGCCTTGTACTCCATTCTAATATCGAATACGGGTAAGGGGTGTTACATTTGTTGGTATCAGAGCTACGATTTAGTCGATTCTAGGACCGACATAGCGGATACGGATTAGCTATACATGCCATTTCAATTATTTTTGATAGTGTGATATCTCCTGACCATTTAAATTGTGTTTTCCTTATAGTAATGTCATCCGACCGAGCTCAATCAAGAAGCTAGGAGTCATGCTCCAGCTTCTGTACAAAGAGAAGAAACTAGCGAGAGAAGGCCCGGTATAAAGGGTCAAGGGAGGAGGCAAAAATAGCCTTCTTTCAAATGATGAATGAATGGTTTACTCAATACATAAGAACTCACCCTACAGTGCAGCAAACTCAAGCTCCCCCTCTTGTTCCTCCACCGGTTCCCGAGATTCCACAGGGTACAGGTACTGAATCTGTCAGAAAAGGGAAAGCTCCAGTTGATAAAATCTGAAAATATAAATAAGAATTTGAAGCGAGATTGATAATGATCCCGAACGGCTGAATTTTGGTTAGAGAATACTCTGGGTTTTGGAAGAATTATCTTGCACACCGGAAGAATGTTTAAAATATGCCGCCTCACCGCTAAAAGACACGACTTATCATTGGTGGAATACTAAAGCTTCAGTTTTTGAAAGAAAAATTACATGGAATTTTTCGCATCGAGTTCAAAAAGAAATATATCGATCGAGATTCCTTGATAAAAAGAAAAGAATTTCTTGAGTGAAATAGGGCAATAGATCAATATCTCGAGTATGAAAGAGAATTTGTTCTATTGAGTAAATATGCTCGAGAATGGAGTACGATGGAGTTGAAATGTGCAAACGATTCAAGAAGGGTTAAATGAAGAAATTAAGCTACTTATCGAAATTCTTGAAATTCGAGAGTTTGCTACATTGGCAGAGTTGAGAAAAGAAAAGAAACAGGCTGAGAGGGAAGCTCGAATTTTTAGTAAAAGACCAATGGGAAAATCTCAATTTTCTGCTCCAAAGAAATTCAAGAAGTACCAGGATCGTTCTACCTCAGCCACTGGGTATTTGGATAGAGAGCGAGGTTCACAGCGCATTAATCCAAGACCTTCCACTCCATCAGTGACCAGTGTTGGCGGTGTTGGTACCCTAAGTCGAGATGCCAGATGTTGTAATAAAGCTCATTTTGGTGAATGTCGATTTAAGAGCGGGCTTGTTACCGATGTGGTTCTTTTGACCATTTCCTCGAGATTGTCCAGAAGGGGTGAAAAGAAGTGAACAGATATCGGCCGAGTAATCCATCTTTGAGGGTAGACCATCTCGACCATCTGGTAATGTCGTTGGTAGTCGAGGAGCTACAAAAGATACTGCAAGTAGACTTGAGACACGGCGCCTCTAGGACATATGTCATTCGTACGGAGAAGATGCCTCAAGACCGATGTTATTCTTGGTACATTTTCTTTACTTGATACTAATATTACTGCATTAATTGATCCCGGTTCTATGCATTCATATATATGTAAAGCTTGCATGCATTAAAGATTTATCTGTTGAACCTCTCAATTTGTGGTTAAAGTCTCGAACCCTTTGGCCAATCTATTTTAGTGGATAAAATTTGTAAAATTGTCCACCGATGGTAAGAGGTTATTGTTTCTGGTGATTTGATGTTACTGCCATTTGATGAGTTTGATGTGATATTGGACATGGATTGGTTAACTCAGCATGATGCGGTAGTAAACTGTAAACAGAAATATATTGTGTTGAAGTGTCAGAATGGCGAATTACTCGGGTTAAATCGATCGACGGAGGATTATCTAATGTGATTTCAGTTATTACTGCTCAGAGGTATGTTAAAAAGGGGTATGATGCTTTTCTTGCTTATGTATTAGACACCAAGGTATCTGAGTCGAAAATTCAGGTAGTGCCAGTGGTATGTGAATTTTTTGATGTGTTTCCAGAAGAGTTACCAAGGTTGCCACCAGAAAGAGAAGTGGAATTCTCTATAGATTTGATTCCGGGAACTACTCCGATTTCTATAGCTCCGTACCGAATGGCTCCTATAGAATTAAAGGAATTAAAGACATAGTTACAGGAACTTGTTGATAGAGGTTTTGCCCGACCGAGTCATTCACCTTGCGGTGCTCCGGTTCTATTTGTGAAAAAGAAAGACGGATCTTTGAGATTGTGTATTGACTATCGGTAGCTCAATAAGGTAACTATAAAGAATAAGTACCCGTTGCCCCGGATTGATGATTTATTTGATCAGTTGAAAGGTGCCACAATATTCTCGAAGATTGATCTCCGATCAGGTTATTACCAGCTACGGGTAAAAGAGTCAGATGTGCCAAAGACAGCTTTCAGAACCAGGTATGGGCATTATGAGTTTATGGTTATGCCATTTGGGCTGACTAATGCACCTGCAGTATTTATGGATCTGATGAATCAAATATTCAGACCGTACTTAGACAGATTTGTGGTAGTATTCATTGATGATATTTTGGTTTATTCTCGAGATGAAGAAGAATATGCAGAACATTTAAGAATTGTGTTGCAAATTCTGCGAGAGAAGCGATTATATGCTAAATTCAAAATGTGAATTTTGGCTTGAGAAGTGGGTTTTCTTGGACATATTGTATCCATTTGAAGGCATCGGGTAGATCCAAGTAAAATCTCACTATTGTCAATTGAGTCCATAGAAAATATATCCGAAGTTAGAAGCTTCTTAGGTTTAGTGGTTATTCAAGATTTGTATGCTGGATTTTCTATGATAGCTTCTCCGATGACTCAATTATTGCGAGAAAGATGTAAAGTTCGAGTGGATTAATGAATGTCGTGAGTTTTCAACCGATTGAAAGATCTACTAACGAAAGCACCAGATTAGTGCGACTGAACCGTAAGGAATTTGTTATTTATAGTGATGCCTCATTAAATGGTTTAGGTTGTGTCCTGATGCAAGAAGGTAAAGTAATAGCCTATGCTTCAAGATAACTTAAACCATATGAAAGAAATTACCCGGTACATGATCTTGAATTAGCTGCTATTGTATTTGCATTGAAGATATGGCGGCATTACTTGTACGGTGGGAAATGTCATATTTATACTGAGCATAAAAGCTTAAAATATTTGATGACACAGAAAGATCTAAATTTAAGACAGCGCAGGTGGCTTGAATTGATAAAAGATTATGATTTGATTATTGATTACCATCCAGGTAAGGCTAATGTTGTAGCTGATGCTTTGAGTCAGAAATCTCTGTTTGCTTTACGAGCTATGAATACCCAGTTGTCACTGGCTAATGATGGTTCAATCATAGCTGAATTGAGAGCTAAACTGACATTTTTACAGCAAATATATGAAGATTATAAGAATTATGAGAAGTTACAAGTTAAACGAGCACAGTGTGAGTCAGGTACTAGTTTTGAATTTCATGTTGGGAGTGATGGTTGTATGTTATTCAGAGGTAGGGTATGTGTACCTCAGAATTCAGAGCTCATATAGAAGATTCTACACGAGGCTCATAGCGATTACTATGTTTGTACATTAGGGAGTAATAAAATGTATAATGATCTAAAAAATGTATTTGTGGCGAGAATGAAACGGATATTTACGAGTTTGTATCAAGATGTTTAATATGTCGACAAGTTAAAGTGAACATCGTACCTTCGGGGTTACTTCAGCCAATTACTATACCGGAATGGAAATGGGAAAGAATCACTATGGATTTTGTATCGGGATTACCGTTGTCTCTAAGGAAAAAGGATGCTATTTGGGTGATTGTTGACCGATTGACAAAGTCAGCGCACTTTATTCAGATACGTGTGGATTATTATTTAGATAAATTGGCTTAACTGTACATATCTGAGATTGCCAGGTTACATGGAGTGCCTGTTTCCATTATATCGGATAGAGATCCCGATTTACGTCTCATTTTTGGATAAACTACGAAGCTTTATGACTCGGTTGTATATCAAGATCGCATTTCATCCTCAGACGGATGGCTAATCTGGCGTGTAATTCAAGTATTGGAAAATATGTCGATGTTGTATACTAGAGTTTGAAGGTAATTGGGAGAGATATCTACCTTTGATTAAATTTGCTTACAATAATGATTATCGATTCGAGATTAAAATGGCTCCTATGAAGTTTTGTATGGTAGAAAATGTAGAACATCGTTATATTGGATGAGCTTAGTGAAATAGAAGAAAAAGTAAATGTCATTTGGAATAGTTTGAAAGCAGCATCTAATCGTAAAAAATCATATCTTAAACGAAAAGAGATTGAATTTCAGGTGGTGATAAGGTATTCTGAAAGTGTCTCCTTGGAAGAAAGTTCTCGGTTCGATCGAAAGCGTAAATTGAGTCCAAGGTTTGGACCGATCGCTTATCGATCGGCATTACCACCGAACTCGATAGAATTCATAATGTTTTCATGTGTCTATGCTACGACGATATCGGTCGGATCCTTCACATGTTATTTCTCGATAGAAGTGGAGATTCAACCGGATATGACTTACGGTGAAGAACCGGTCAAGATATTGGCACGGAAACAAAGGAGCTTAGAAATAAAAAATAAGTTTGGTAAAAGTATTGTGGCAAAAGCACGGATTGAAGAAGCGACATGGGAACCGGAGGAGGCAATGAGGAAATAATATCCAAACCTCTTCTTGGTAAGATTTTCGAGAACAAAAATCCTTAAAAGGGGGAGAGTTGTAATGGCGTAAAATCAAGGTTATCGGAACAATGGTTTCGCAACCATAAATCCGATTTAAAGAGAAATTTATTTCAATATATTTGCATGAATATTTATATGATAGGAAATATTTTTATAAATATTTATAAAATGTTAGTAATGTGGTATTAAAATTTCGTTAGAAAATTTTAACGTCTGGTAGGTAATTAAATGAAAAGACTAAATTGAAAAAGGTGTAAAAGTTTAATTATAGATTAAAAGAAAGATAAAGAACCAAAATGGCAATTAAGCCATTTTGTCTAGTTGAGGCGGTTTATTGTGAAGAAAATCTAAGATTTTTATGTTTAATATATATTATTATATTATTATATTATTATATAATAAAGATATTTTAATATAGTATATTATATTGTTATTATGTATATTATAAAGAGAAAGTAAAAGAAAGAACAGAAAAAAAAAACACAAAAACAGAGAGTAAAGACGAAACAGAGAAGAAATAGGGAGAAAGAAAGAAAAGGGAGAATAGAGTTTTTAAAGCTTGGAGTTTAATTTGGTAAGTTAATTTAGTCCTTTTCTTTTAATTTTGATGCTTTACAAGTTTTAGAACAAAGTTTTGATGAATTTAAGTTGAAGTTTTGAAGTTTTAAAGTTGTTGAATATAGCATATGATGAATAAAATGATGAATTAGTGGTTTAATTGAAAGAATTTGAAGTTAGAATTGGATAAAGGACTTAATTGCAAAACAAGCTATAAGAAAACAGTTTTGGGACAGCAGCAGTAGAGTTTGTTTGAAAATTAACCAGAAATTGTATAAGTGGAATTAGAAGTTGAGTGAGATATTAAATTAAAGCTTATTGAGTCTATTTTCATATGAAAGAAACAGGGAAAGATAAAAATTCTGTATTTTGAGATATTTAGATTTGTGTAAGACTGGTTCAGAATGAATTTGGGTTCCCTATTTTAATTTTAGAAAATCATAAAAATTGGATAAAAATAATTATGGGCTTAAATTTATATGTTTAGAATGCTTAATTAGTCTAATTTCAATAGAAATAAACAAGAACATCATCCGAATCCTGTATGAAGAGATAATTAATTTTTAGTGAAGAAGGGTCAGAACTGTCAAACAGTAGAACAGGGGTAACTTTAAAGAATAAACTGTACTTATTGGCTAAACCAAAAATTTTGAAAATTTTATGAAAAGAAGATATGTGAATCTAGTTTCAGGGAAAATTAACGGATCCTAATTTTGAGTTCTGTATCTCAATATAAAAATAATTTAATGACTATGACTCAAGTAGACAGTTTTGAATGAACTAAAATAATAATAGAATTATAGAAAATGCTACAAGTGAACATGAAATGTGTTGAATTGATGATTGAATTTATTTATTTAGATCTAGAAAACACAAATATGAAGCTAGATAGAGGAAAGGAAAAAGTCCCGGATTAGTAGATTTTTGTGTACGAACAAGTATCGAGGTAAGTTCATGTAACTTGAATTATCTTCTTAAATGCTTGAAATGTATGTTATTGATGTGAATATGATTTCAATGTTCATTGTATGAAAGTTGATGAGACATTGATATATTTGATAAAAAGTGGAAGAAATCCCGGTTGAATGAAAGGAAAATTCGATGGATCTCTGAAAAGGAATTGACGGTAAAAAGGATCTAGCCCGGACGGGTGATCCTATCCTGATATAGCCCTCCCGAAGAATATGTGGAAAATGGATTTAGCCCGGACGGGCAATCTGAATTAGGGTCTGAATTTAGCCTGGACTGGTAATTCAGATCCAAGCTCATTAGAGTAATTGTCGTTGCAGGGGATTTAGCCTGGACGGGTAATCCTGACAATACTCAATGAGTTTATATTACAGGGGATTTAGCCTGGACTAGTAATCCCGCTGTAAGGATGAGGTTCGCGGGAGTGTGCTCTCTGAAATGAAAATGTGCGCACATGAATATGAATTGACGGACTCGGATTTGTACACTAAAGTGTACCTCTGAAAATCCATCGAAATTCCGAGTAATTCAATGGGATAAATATGGAAATATAACAAAGAAACGGAAATCATGGTATTGATGAGCTCATCAATCATGGTATATATTATTGATACATGGAAATTATTGAACTAACTTGAATGTTGAGCTTGTGTATGTTAGGGTAATAATGCATTGAATGGATATATGAATGTTTATTGCATTGTATTGAAAATGTTAGGTAAGTATAATTCTTGTTACATGGACTTACTAAGCACAAAGTGCTTATCCTGTTTCTTTTTCCCCTGTTTTGTTGTGTGAAAAGCTCGTAGGTCGGATTCGGTAGGAGATACATCACACTATCAGCCTCTAGATTTCGGTATATAAAGAAACTTTATTTTGGAAATTAATGGCATGTATAAGCTAATAGAGTAATGCTAATATGAAATGAAAGTAAGGTCCACCATTGGTATGGCTAGCAAACCTTGGTTTGGTATGTGTTGATGTTATCTTATAAATATGCATGAATCTATTATGAAGATATGTTGAATTGGATTGGTTGATGTGGATTGGTCTCGGTTTAAAATTGCGGAAGGCTAAATATTTATAAAGGGCTATATTGAGTAAAAAAAATTTAAACCCGGTAATGCCTTGTACTCCATTCTAATATCGAATACGGGTAAGGGTGTTACATTAAGGGTTGAAGAGTGACTATAGATAGTTATAGACATTATATCATAAAAGATGAAATGATAAAAATCTATAATAAATTAAAAAGTTGAACAAAATATACTAAACCTCGTAAACTTTATTTATTAAGTGAATTTTGGAAAAAAAATTGAGTTAGTTACGTAATTATTAAACTTAATATTAAACTAAACTATTTTTTTAAAAGAATGCAATTTTCAAGTTAATAAATGTAATTTTAAGATGAAATGGCTCAGAACTATACTTTTTTTTAAATAAAACTGAAATATTATTACTTTAGGCCAAAATAGAGTTCAAAAATAAAGAAAAGAAAGCCCAAAACATAATGTCCCAACAACAATTAAAAATTCCATAGATAGAAAGAAAACAAATCCGGCCCAAGATCAGTCCAGCTTCAACATCGACGGGTGTGCTTTAGGAGCCTGCGCTCCAGCTATAGTAGCAATTAAGTCCCCATCTCGATTAGAACAACCCACTGGCAGAAAGTCATTTCTCATTAAACCTTTTCAACATTTCCACCCTTTCGTTTTTGTAACCCCTTAGAACATTTTGAAACCTCCCCTTTCTTGTGCAAAGACCCACTTTCAGCAGAAAACCTCTCCGTCTTCCTTCTTCCATTTCATCCACATCAGTCCCTTGACTCCTATGCATTTTCGATCATCCACGTTCGGCCCTCCTCATAGCTTCATCAGCATCCGAAACCCGTTGAGAAACTATACTTAGTTTCTCATCCTACTTTAAACTTTCTTTAATCAAAAGTGATATTTATATTATTGGGTAAAGTATAAGAATAGTTATTCAATTATTTAATTCGGTCAATTTTGGTCATCTAATTTTTTTTTAGTCACTCAATTTTTTAAAATTAAATATTTTAATGTCACTCATCTGTTATTAGGCCAATAAAACAAAACTCGCGTTAGACTTCCATTAGGTATTAACAGATGAGTGTTTAAAATGTTTAATTTTAAAAAGTTGAGTGACTAAAATGACAAATCTCTGTAGCAAAGAGTAAGGTGGGTGGAGTTGGTGTTGTCAACCCAACCAATTTTTGGAATTTATAATTTTTTTTTTTTTAGATTTTGAGTTTCTTTTTAGGCTTTAATTAGACATTTGAGACAAACAATGTAGTAAAAGAAAAAGAAGACTAGATCAAAAGAGATTGAATCAAAAGTGAATTGGCACCCAATGCCTCATCCACATGTAGTCAATGTAACTCAGACCGTAACATCCTAGATTAGGGGTTGTGCGTTTGGAGCATAAGTGTTAATAGGCTTTAAGTGTGGTTGGTGATGTTTTAAGGGTTTTAAAACTCTAGGATTAAAAGGGGGATGCATTGGAAATTTTTGAAATTTTAAGTTAAAAGGGAAATTGGGCTAAGGAGGCTTTAAAAGAAATTGGGGAAGTTTATATCACAAAAGCGCTTTGGCGAGTGGCTTGGGCGTTAAAGCTTAAAGGGCTTGGTGCGGTCATGGGTTCAAGATTTAAGGAAGCAAAAAAATTTGAGGTTTTATTTTGCATTCGGCGTTAGGGAGAAGGAGCAGTGGACAACACTTGGGATCTTCAATTTGATAAGGATAATTCTTGTTTAATCCTTTTAAAATTCGGCTGCAGTAAGGTAGGATAATTGTTGTTTTTTTTTTATTCAAATAGGTAGATTAGTAGATAGAATAGGAGATTAAGTGGAGGATAATTGATTTATTTTAGAATTTTGAATAGGTGATTAGGACATAATGAGATGGATTTTATTTTATTTTATTAAGGTGATAAAGAAGAGATTAAGTATGGATTTATTTTATTCACTTTGAATATGTGTTAAAGAGATAAAATAGGAGAAAGTGTGTAGTATAAATAGGGTGTTGACCTTTTGATATTTCTTTTTTTCCATTCTAAATTCTTCTTGCAAATTGTTCTACCCTCTCGTCCTCTTCTTTATTTTTTTTCTTCCAACCCAAATTCCTTACTTATTCTCTTGTAGCGAATCTCAAGGTACTTTATTTTCTCTTCGTTGTTATCTTTGAAGCCGAAACCTCTCTAATATTTGTCACTATTGCCGAATCTTTCAACCTCTTATTCTCTTTTCTATTTCACAATCTTTGAGGCCGAATCTACAAGGGCAGTACCATCGATCTCTTGCTTTTGGTCTCGTGGTAAGCGTGTAAGGGTAAGTATTCTCTATTCTAGCAATCGATTTGGGTTCCTATTCTTTTAGTTTGCTGAAATCAAGTGTGCAGGCCTTGATCTAAGGATGGTCGAATGTCCATTAAGCTATTTTATGTGTCTTTTGTGTAGCCGATTTTAAGGAGCAGTAAGGAGTTCTTCGGGATTCGAAAGCATCAAGGTAAGTGGTATGTGTTAGTCGGCCAAGGGCCATTTTCCTAGATTTATTGTTGCCAATCTAACAGAGGTTAGCGGGAGTTTGACAACTTCTAAGACAAGGAGCGATTTCGGATTTAGATCCGTAAGGTAAGGCAAGAGTGATTTTCGCCATAGGCCATTTTGGTATATAATGTTAGCCGATTCGACTTAGGTGGTGTAGGAAGGAGTTCTACAATCGCAAAGGTGCAAATCGTTAGGCGTGGGTTTGGATTTAGTCAATTGTGCTAATCAAAAGCGTAGTTATCGCCCGTCTCTTGAATGTTTATATGAGTTGTATGTGTTATTTCATGTATGTGTATAAAGTGAATGATAGCGAAATAAGGTCTAAGATTGTGAATACCGTGGTGGGTGATTGAATAATCAGGTCAGTGATTTACGATAATAAATTATTATTGATGAATGTATAAAAATGTGATGGCATGTGATGTATATTTGTTTCAAGTAATATGTTGCCATGGTACATATATATGCATGGGACTTGGGATGTGACTATTGGAGGAAAGGGTGTACACTATGTACGTGGTCTAATGCTAGCCTCGTGCTACATTAGCGCTTGATGTTAGCTATGTGCTTCATCAAGGGAGGTGTTGGCTAAGTGCCCATCTCGACGGTTGATAGTTGTGTGCATCACCGTGGACTGATTGATATGTGGGATCCCTATGGGATCGGTGGCTCAGCCACGGCCTTGAGCAGCAAGTCCGCCAAGGTAAGATATGTGGATCATTATGTGATCGGTGGTAGATTAGCCACGGCCTTGGCGGGGTCCGCCAAGGTAGGTGTAATGGATGGACCCTAGGTTGGGATGCGCTTCATAATTGCATATTTATGTGTATGGACTGTGTGGATATGGGCCAAGCCCATATGTGGAGATATGTGAAATGACTATGCACTGAGTCGGTTTGACTCACCCAATATTTTAAACCTTTCAGGTGATGCGTAAAGCTTGGACCGGTTGGAGTGGATACAAAGGTGGCCATGCAGATGCAGATTTTCATGCAGAAAGATATTTTTAATTAATTAAGCATTTATATTTTCAGTACTTTGATTATTCAATTATTGTAATAAGGCCCCTAAAAGTATTTAAAGTCTGTTTAAGTGTTTTTCATTAAGTTTATTATTATGTTTTATTATGGATTGACAATTGAGGAATTATTTGCAAATGATTTTATTTAAATCTATATATACTAAAGTTTTAATCCGAATATTTTTATAAACATCACACCTTACTTAAGAATTTTAATGAACACTGTTTTCTAAACTTAACAAAATTTTCATGTTTTATCCTTAAGTTCAAATTTGTTTCAAACGTTTTCCGCAGTGGCATTTCAAATTCGGTCGTAGTGAATGGGCCGAGTTTGGGGTGTTACAAATTGGTATCAGAGCCAAGTTCAAAACTCAGCTTTGAGGTTTTGGGCCCGAAAATAGTTTTCAAAAATGGGCTTTTCGAAAATATGGGCTTTATGAATTATTTTCAGGTTATTCTGTCATGGCACCTGTACCTCCGACCCGAAGTCCACCAGGTAAGTACCTCTGACTTCTGAAATGAATTGAGTAGGTGAATTATATGGGCTTTAATGGGAACGTAGATTAGTGAACTAGGATCTGTTGAACCCTAGGACTAGTCTATTCAAACACATGCATAAGACTTAAGGACCATTAAACAAACCTGTGACTAAGTCGCTGAGTTAAGGTGTGGCAACTGTTGTACGCATGTCTAGGAGTGGATTCAGTAAGAGCTTGGTATTTAAGCAGTCCTAGCGACTCACCTCCTCTCTACTCGAATCCTACCAGTGCGTAATAACCGCTCACCTTAACCTGAGGATTTATTCACTGCTTAACCTAATAATTAAAACCCGAAAGGGACCAAATGCATGCTTTATAAAATTCCTAGTTTTAAAATCCCTAAATTACCTTTTTAATTGTATTATTGTGAAAATTTTTCCAAAATCTCCGATTTGCAAAATTACAAAGCGCCTCATGTTGTAAATTACAAAAATACCCTTAGTTCCTAAGATTTTCAAAATACCTCATCGTTATTAAAATATTCTTACTTTACAAAAATATCAGGAAATTCAATTTTTGCAAAATGATCAAATGACTCTGGTTTGAAGAATTATCGAAATACCCTCGGATTTCAAAACTACCGAAATGCCTCTGGATTTCAAAAATTACCGAAATAACCCCGATTCCTGAAAATTTTGGCAATACCTCTGATTTGGAAAACAAATTTTCAAGATTACCCCGAGTTTATGAAATACCTTTGGTTTATAAAGATTTTTAAATTGATCCTGATTTATTACCAAAATACCCCTATAGGACAAATGACGAAAATACCCCTAGGATAGAACCGAACAAAAATGTTCGAATAGTGAATGTGGGTGGTGGATACCACTGAAAGAATGTGGCCTTGTTGAGAAATGAAGATATCTCCATTATGAATGTGATTGTGAATGTGATTCTTTGAATTAGAGTAGTGAACTCGAACTGAAACTTTGATTGATCGAAAGAACAACTTCTGGAAACTTCATTTCATAAAATTGCTCGTGGATAAATAGTGGAACAAAATTTCTAATGCATAAAATTTCTTAAATCAGACTAAATCGAGGTGCTAGAAATGAGTTCTAGAGGACGTGGTCGTCGTGGACATGGTCGAAGCGAGAATGATCGTATTGGAACCCGTCGGTCGGGTCAAGGATCCGAGAATTGGGTACCACCGCCACTACCACCAGCTTTTGGTGTTGAGCAGCAAGATCAGACAGGGGATGATGCTGTATCGTAGGTGGTGCTGTGAGTTCTTGAGATGGTGGTTGGAGCAGGTGGAAATATGAGAGCTAGGAAGTCCGTACCCGAGCGACTCCGAGCTAATAGAGCTGAGGTGTTTCAGGGCATATCAGGTGTGGCACCCAGTATGGCTAAATATTGGTTGGAAGCAACCAAGCGAATTATGGATGAGCTCGATCTGACCGCTGAGGAGAAAGTGAAAGGAATGGTGGCGCTGCTTTGCGACGAGGTATATCAATGGTGGCTAACAGTTCGGGATAGTGCCACGGCGGAGGATCTCACTTGGGAGTACGTTAAGGCGATGTACCAGAAGAAGTATGTCGGTACTCATTATATTGATGCGCAGAGGAAGGCGTTTCTAGGGCTGGTTCAAGGGCGCAGAGGAAGGCGTTTCTGGGGCTGGTTCAAGGGAACAAGTCCGTAGCGGAATACGAGGCTGAATTCTTAAGGTTAAGCCGATATGCTTGAGGGGTAGTTGCTACGGAGCATGAGCGATGTGTCCGGTTCGAGGACAGATTAAGGGACGACCTGAGGTTGTTGATAGCTCCTCATCAAGAACGGGAGTTCGCTGTGTTAGTCGAAAAGGCTAAGGTAGCTGAAGGCATTAAGGACTCGGTGAGACAGAACAGAGATAAGGATAGGAATCGGGATAGGAGGAATTTTTGATCGTCTAAATCATCGAGGGTCTTGAGAAAAGGCGAGGTTGAAAATTCATTCGTGTTGCTAAGCCAGCTATGGAAAATTCGGACCGTCCGTGTGTTCAATGTGGAAGGTATCATGTCGGCGAGTGTTGGAATCGGAAGCGAGAATGTTTTAGGTGTAAGTCTAAGTCTCACTTGATTAAAGACTGTCCTCAAGATCCAAATAGGGCTCGGACATTAGGCCAAAGTTATGTGCAGCCGGGTAGAAATGGTCAGCAAGCGGCAAGGGCTCGTGGTCCGAATCATGGAGGAAATGGTTCAGACCGAGGTCGTGGAGCACAAACAGAGATGCTGAAGGTGCAGACGCAAGGCAGCCAAGGTTGGTTTATGCAGTCGGCCATCGCGAGGATGGTGGTGTGCCAGAGGTGACAACGGGTAAGTTTCTTATTTCTGGATTATCCTTCATTGCTTTGTTTGTTATAAGGTCAGTTCGTTCCTATGATTGCTAATGAAGTGTATGGAACCTTGATTGCGAACTTAGAGAATGTGCCTAGGTAGTATAATAGTTCTTTAAGATCGAGTCTTGTGAAGATGGAGTAAGTGGGGTAAGTTAGGATGTACGGATGCTCGTTAGTAAGTAATTTCGAGGACGAAATTATTTTAAGGAGGGTAGAACTGTAACATCCTAGATTAGGGTTGTGCGTTTGGAGCATAACTCAAGTGTTAATAGGCTTTAAGTGTGGTTGGTGATGTTTTAAGGGTTTTAAAACTCTAGGATTAAAAGGGGATGCATTGGAAATTTTGAAATTTTAAGTTAAAAGGGAAATTGGGCTAAGGAGGCTTTAAAAGAAATTGGGCGATTTTATATCACAAAAAGCGCTTTAGCGAGTGGCTTGGGCGTTAAAGCTTAAAGGGCTTAGTGCGGTCATGGGTTCAAGACGCAAGGAAGCAAAAAATTTTGAGGTTTTATTTTGCATTCTGGCATTAGGGAGAAGGAGCAGTGGATGGCACTTGGGATCTTCAATTTGATAAGGATAATGCTTGTTTAATCCTTTTAAAATTCGGCTGCAGTAAGGTAGGATAATTGTTATTTTTTTTATTCAAATAGGTAGATTAGTAGATAGAATAGGAGATTAAGTGGAGGATAATTGATTTATTTTAGAATTTTGAATAAGTGATTAGGAGATAATGAGATGGATTTTATTTTATTTTATTAAGGTGATAAAGAAGAGATTAAGTATGGATTTATTTTTATTCACTTTGAATATGTGTTAAAGAGATAAAATAGGAGAAAGTGTGTAGTATAAATAGGGGTGCTCACCTTTTGATATTTCTTTTTTTCCATTCTAAATTCTTCTTGCCGAAATTGTTCTACCCTCTCCTCCTCTTCTTTATTTTTTTTTCTTCCAACCCAAATTCCTTACTTATTCTCTTGTAGCCAAATCTCAAGGTACTTTATTTTCTCTTCGTTGTTGCGAGTCTTTGAAGCCGAAACCTCTCTAATATTTGTCACTATTGCCGAATCTTTCAACCTCTTATTCTCTTTTCTATTTCACAATCTTTGAGGCCGAATCTACAAGGGCAGTACCATCGATCTCTTGCTTTTGGTCTTGTGGTAAGCGTGTAAGGGTAAGTATTCTCTATTCTAGCAATCGATTTGGGTTCCTATTCTTTTAGTTTGTCGAAATCAAGTGTGCAGGCCTTGATCTAAGGATGGCCGAATGTCCATTAAGCTATTTTATGTGTCTTTTGTGTAGCCGATTTTAAGGAGCGATAAGGAGTTCTTGAGATTCAAAGCATCAAGGTAAGTGGTATGTGTTAGTTGACCAAGGGCCATTTTCCCTAGATTTATTGTTGTCAATCTAACAGAGGTTAAGTAGGAGTTCGACAACTTCTAAGATAAGGAGCGGTTTGGATTTAGATCCGTAAGGTAAGGCAAGAGTGATTTTCGCCATAGGCCATTTTGGTATATAATGTTAGCGATTCGACTTAGGTGGTGTAGGAAGGAGTTCTACAATCGCAAAGGTGCAAATCGTTAGGCGTGGGTTTGGGATTTAGTCAATTGTGCTAATCAAAGCGTAGTTATCGCACTTGTCTCTTGAATGTTTATATGAGTTATATGTGTTATTTCATGTATGTATAAAGTGAATGATAGCAAAATAAGGGCTAAGATTGTGAATACCGTGGTGGGTGATTGAATAATCTGTCGTTGATTTACGATAATAAATGATTATTGATGAATGTATAAAAATGTGATGGCATGTGATGTATATTTGTTTCAAGTAATATGTTGCCATGGTACATATATATATGCATGGGACTTGGGATGTGACTATTGGAGGAAAGGGTGTACACTATGTACGTGGTCTAATGCTAGCCTCGTGCTACATTAGCGCTTGATGTTAGCTATGTGCTTCATCAAGGGAGGTGTTGGCTAAGTGCCCATCTCGGCGGTTGATAGCTGTGTGCATCACCGTGGACTGATTGATATGTGGGATCCCTATGGGATTAGTGGCTCAGCCACGGCCTTGAGCAGCAAGTCTGCCAAGGTAAGATATGTGGATCATTATGTGATCGGTGGTGGATTAGCCACGGCCTTGAGCGAAGTGCCGCCAAGGTAGGTGTAATGGATGGACCCTAGGTTGGGATGGTAATTGCATATTTATGTGTATGGATCGTGTGGATATGGGCCAAGCCCATATGTGGAGATATGTGAAATGACTATGCACTGAGTCGGTTTGACTCACCCAATATTTTAAACCTTTCAGGTGATGCGTAAAGCTTGGACCGGGTTGGAGTGGATACAAAGGTGGCCATGCGTAGTGATTTTCATGCGTAAAGATATTTTAATTAATTAAGCATTTATATTTTCAGACTTTGATTATTCAATTATTGTAATAAGGCCCTAAAAGTATTTAAAGTCTGTTTAAGTGTTTTTCATTAAGTTTATTATTATGTTTTATTATGGATTGACAATTGAGGAATTATTTGCAAACGATTTTATTTAAATCTATATATACTAAAGTTTTAATCCGGTTATTTTTATAAACATCACACCTTACTTAAGAATTTTAATGAACACTGCTTTTCTAAACTTAACAAAATTTTCATGTTTTATCCTTAAGTTCAAATTTGTTTCAAACGTTTTTCAGCATGGCATTTCAAATTAAATTACGTAGTGAATGGGTTGGGTTTGGGGAGTTACACGCACTCTACCTATTCTATGGCATGTCAACTATATCCGACTCTATTCGAACAGTTAATAAGATAACAAATTATCAAATTTCGAATATAGTCCAATTTATACATCATCATCACTTTTGATTTATCAACCAATCATCATTATATATATAATATCACGAATGAGCCCAATTCAAATTCAATTTCACCTTTTCATAAAGATTCAATATTTTTAATTCTTTTCAATTTAGTTCTCTATATCTCTAACCAATCAAAATCGTATCAATTCAACTTGATATACAAAATTCAGCTCACCTTATAATCTTACCATGCAAAATAGTATAAAAATGGAAGATAGTTTTGACTTAGTTTTAGGTGTTTAAGCCATGTTTTGGGCAATCTGTGTAACATCCCTATACTATGTTCGACTCAAGGAACCTGATATAGGAATATTATATTTGGTGCCAAAGTAATTCTTGGCTAATCACAAATATAGTAGAACATAAAAACGGACAAATAATAAATTTAAATAATTTATAATTTAGTCCTTACAACTACTTGGAACATACTTGATTTTTCTAAGTACATGCCGTTCAATTCAAAATTTTAAAACGTACCCTTTTGTTGCTTGAAGATGTGATGAGATGAAAGCTCGTAATCTCAAATACAATTCTTTAAAATTTCTATACCTAATCTGCGCATGAAACAAACCTACTACGCTGGGTATACACCCAATAGTATTATTATAATTCAAATACTTAAATAAAAACAATAAATATGCACAATTTACCTTACCACTATTTTACTTTCAATAAAACATTCATGCATTTAAAACTTTAAATTTTCTTAATAATATGTATCTTAAATAGCTTTTCTTCATTTTAATTTATATATCTTCTTACTATTTACATATTCATTTCATGCATTTCATTAATAACCATATCATAAAATCATTATTTCATGTATTTCATTTCTATATCCTAATTCAATAACTTATTCTATTTCATATCTAAAACCTTACAACATTAGTCTTTCAATAATTATTTAAACCAACATTTTCAATAAAAATAATTATAATTAATTCATAAGATTATATTCAATTAACTCATACATTATTTCATTATTTCCAATTCATTCTATTTTCACTTCTTATTTCGATATCTCAATTTCAATTCACATTTCAATTCATAATTTTACTTTCTCATACTTTCAATAGTTTAATCGATCAATTCATTCGATTTTCTCATTTCATTTATTCAATCGATTTCAATATCAATAATTTGATATTTTAGCAAATTCATGAACCTTAAGTTCATGCTTCAAATCTCACATCTTAATTCCATTCACAATTCAACTCATAATTTTTTTCTCATATTTTAATAGTACGATCAATCAAATTTATTTAATTTTCTCATTTCAGTTATTCACCCTATTAACAAACCCGGACTTTGACGAATACATGGATTCCAACCAAACACACCAGTACGGTACATTGTGCCTAAAACTGTACTCAGTACCTCAACAATATATCAGAAGCAATATACGACACATAAAGTGCCTGAAACGACACACGAGGTGGCTGAAATACGACACATAAAGTGCCCGATCGGCAAAGCAAATAAATCCCGTACTCTTTCAAATCCTATGGCATGCCAACTATATCTGACTCAGCCCGACTAGTTAATAGGGTATTCAAATCTTCTTCTTTTTTTTTTTTTTCAAATTCTCTTTCAATTCAATCACAATTCAATTCAAGTTCACCTTTTCACTTTCTAATCAATATACAATTCAATACCAATACATATTTTAGATAATCACATATAATCATACTTTGATTCAATTCAATCCACTTTTCAATCAATACATAATTCACATATTCACCATATTTATAATTTAATTCACTTTTATTCAATTCATATTTTCGATTCATTTTCCAATCAAGTTCAAATCACTAATCACTTTTCAATTAATATACATTTCAAATAATCACATATTTTTTCATTCAATTCATTTTGATTCAATTCAAATCACTTTTAATTTCCAATTTGTTCACATTCAATTTCAATAGCCATAAACATTTTAAATCAATTTCATTCAAATCAATATCATTATTTCAATTACTTTCCTAAATTTATCTACCATGCATTTTAATTAAAATATAACAACTAATAATAAATAGATTTGAATTATAGTAATACAAACCATGATTTACTCGATTACTCCTCGATAACCTTTTCTTTTCCTTTCAATGCCGATGCCTCGGGTTCTTTGCTAGCTACGTAAATTAAAATAATTTATACTATTAATACAGTACTAATTTATATTGAATAATTGAATTTCTATTTAATTTCTGCCTTATTTTCAATTTGATCCTAACTAAATTCACTTACTTTTCTAACTCAATTCATACTTTATTTCCATTCAAAATTCAACCAAACTTATACATATCTATCAAAATTTCATTATAATCCCTAATTTTGAAATTCTTTCAATTTAATCCCTACTATGCAAAACTTATGGCTTACTTTTCAATTTAATCCCTTTATCAAATCTAAATTGAAATTCATTCAATTAAACCCCTAATTCATCATTTTGTTCAACATGAACTATGTTCAAAAACCTAAAAATTTCCAAAACCTCAATTTAATTTTAAAAAACTTTATTCTAAAGCTTCTAAAACATCAAAATTAAGTAAAAGGACTTAATTGACTTACCTATTAAAGCTCCAAACCTTAAAACCCTAATTTTTTCTTTTCTTTTCTTTCCTTATTTCTTTCTCCCTGCTTAGAATTGTTCACTGTTTCTTTTCTTCTGTTTCTTTTCTTTTCTATTTGTTTTCTTTTACATAATAATAATAATAATAATAATAATAATAATAATAATAATAATAATACATTATAATAATTATAATAATTATAATAAATATCTATTTAATAACAAATATTTAAATTACAATTATCATCATTTAATTTTTTAATAATACAAAAATCTTATAATATAATCATTTAATTAATAAATACCTTTCAAATAATAAATATCTATTATACAATTAATTATATATACACACAAATGTACATATATTTTCACTACATTTGTACATCATCAATACCATACACTTGTCATATATTTAATTTATTTATCAAATAAAATCTTATAATATAATAATTTAATTAATAATTATCTTTTAACTTAATAATAATAAAAATATCTATTTACCAATTAAATATAAATATTACAAATATATGTATTTTTATTAATACACTTGTATTAAATCATCACCTTCAATTTGTCATGATTTTATTTATTTTATGTAATTTAATATTTTAATATAATAAAATCTATTTGCTTAAATAATAATTAATTAAATAGAAATATTACAATTGTATAAATATTATTATTACATATGTATCATTTCATTACCCTACATTTGTCAATTCATTAAACTATTCATTAATTTAATAATATAATACCAATTAAATAATATTTTATATTTTATAACTTAATATTAATTAATATATATATATATATACATAAAATCTAAAAAATCTTTAAATTTTTCATTGTTTTGCCGCCTGAACTATGCTAAATGGCCTATTTGCCATTTTGGCCCTTTTATTTTCTTTTAATCTACAATTCAACTTTTACCCTTTATTCACTTTAGTCCTTTTCCTAATTTCTTTCAATTAAGCTCAATTCACCTAAATAAAACCTAATTAAACACCACTAGACTCATAAATATTCCTAATAATTTTACTAATTCGGTTTTCTAAGATTGAGGCCCGATATTGCACTTTTCCGATGCCCGTGAATTTTGGGTCATTATAATCATCTCCTGTCATGACACCACAAGTTAGTGTCGCGACATTGGAGTATTCTCGCCTCGGTCGCTGACGCTAAAGTTAGTATCATGACATTGGAGTATTCTACCCTCAGTGTCATGATCGTGACCTTGATATGGAGCTGGAGCTTCTAACTATGATGAATGCGTTAACTATGGATATGATGTCGGAAATAGACCGATTTTATATCACCCTTCAATTCGAACTAGCAAAAGCAATGTCTCCTTGCATAATATGGATTCCAAACATTCATGATCTGGATGTGAATGAGGCGAATTACTTATCCCTCGGTCTATTAGTGAACTACACCCATTTTCCAATGTCGTGACATTGACCCTATTTACCTTATTTTGACTCGAAATGGCCCTTATTTGTAACTAAATTTGAAGTTTAGAAATGACTTTAATAACTTCAAATAAGCTCATATATTTTAAAATAAAGTGTTTAAATAAATGTTCAAGTTAAGCGGTCATTGTGTTCAAATGTGATATTCCTTACTTGAGATATAGGCTCAATTCGGGTAAGGGGTGTTATATTGTACTTTATAGAAGTTGTGGAATTAGTCACTATACTTTAATTTGATCAGTTTTAGTCCTTATACTTTTCAAATTGGTCAAAATTAGCCCATGTACTTTTCAAAATTTGAAATTTTAGCCTTGACCCAAACAATAACAAATAAATTTGTTTGTTTAGATTCAATTACTAGTCCTGTACTATACGTACAGTTATAGATTTAGTCCATATTCTTCAATTTGATCATTCTGAATTGCGAGTTTTGAAATTTCAATCTTGATGCAAATGAAATTTGTTAATTCATTAGCTATTTTTTTACTGAGTAATATGTGGAAATGACAAGCTTACATGGCATTACACATATGATAATATGTTTGATGCATCAAATTTTGGAAATAGCATAACTTACTTAATGAATTTAACAACTATCTTTTGGTGAGGACTAAAATTTTAAATTTTGAAAAGTACAGGACTAAATCCAAAACTTTCATAAAATAAATGGACTAATAGAAAATTTTAACCAATTAAAATAAATTGTATTTTAATTAATACATACATGGAAAACAGACTAGTTTTTGTATAAAATTAACTTATTTTCTATTAAAATCTTCTTGATAATGATAATTAATTTATTTTAAATAAAACAATGTAATGAGTCCTGCGAGATGAGAAAACTCAGTGGGTTATCTGCTTTGGGAAAAGTTTAGGGACTAGTAGTGTAGATACGGCGGTGGTTTGGGCCATTTTGGATGGATTATTCTTAGCTTGGTGTTTGGATACTATAACAAGATAATTGTCGAAAGTGACAATGAGGGAATTGTAAAACAGGCGCTGTCGATTGGTGGGACAGAAGAGGGCTTGTTTAGACAGATTGCTGAGCTTTGCCGTCGAGAGTCAAACATGTTTGTCGTGAAGCGAATACAGTAGCTGACTTCATGGTAAAATCAGCCCATTCGTATGGAGACGTTCTTCGAACCTTCCTGCCCCACCTGCAGGATGTGGAGTTCTTCGGATGCAATGGTTTGCATACCACAATTTAATCTGATATTTTCATTATTTTATTACCAAAAATATAAAACTCAACTAAATACTTATTCTTTTAGAGTCTAATATTATTCATTTAAAATTTTCAATATAATTTTAATTTAATTGTCAATGAGATTTTGGTTCAGTTGGTAAAGATAGAAACCTAACGTCTTGAGTACTTAAATTTGAGATTCACCTTTTGCAATTATATACATGAGTCTTATACTCCCACCATATGCGATTGTCATAAGCTGGCAATGGACTATATTTTTCTGGGAGCTCCCCTCTCTTCTTCCTTACCTTTTTGAAAAAATCCCTAAATAGTGGCCAAGTTCACCTAAACAAAGTATTCCCAAACTTCTGAAACAGATATGCAAAAAGCTTGAAGTTTAATTTAAGGAGGTGCATTATGAAGGTTAGACATATACTGAAGTCTTATGGCATGTTAACAACCTTTGCTCAAGTTTATTTCATGGCTCCTCATGAGTGTGCCATTTGAGCAATCCCTCACCTGCAAACCAGATGTTTTCATTTGGTAACTGGGTTGTCCTAGACTGCTAGTAGAATTTACGAAGCTGCCGGTATCCTCGAAACGAGCCTTTTCTACCCTAAAGCAGAATATGCGAGGAACTTGATCAACTATGAAGTATGGCATCATAGATAATAAGACCAGAATATTATACTATTATGAACTAAGGTGCATACAGCACAGGATACTTGGGGGATGGTAAATCACCTTTCCCATGCATTTTCCCAAATGATCTCCCGCAGTTCATGCATTCAAATAACTCACTGGCTACTCAAGGGTTAGTGTGTCTAAATGTATCTTACACTTTTTGTAGGATCAGCTACCCTTGCTTGGGCTTATGCTGGGAACCTCAGTTATAATTCAGGGCCAAATTAGCTGTCCGGTAACAGTTGGACACCGATATCAACAATTACAGAGTCCAGGAGATCACAAAACAAAAGAATGAGATGAAAGCTGCAAAGGCAATCCATCCAAACAATAGAATACCATTGACTTGTTTTATGAGTACAATGGACTCCAAAACCAAAGATACACCATAAGATTGTTCATCTCAAGTCAATGTGGCAGGGGCCAGGCAAACCATGCCACTCAAACCCATGTTGTTATGTACAAGGCATTTGTAAATAAGAATGGTACCACTTTAGCTAACCTACGGGTAACATTCTCACCGCTTGATGTGGTGAGCATAGACTCAAAGTCCCTGATAACCCCAACAAATTTCATAAAAAAGAATATGAAAAGAATATCCAAATTTACTGTGAATTTACCGATATTTTCTACTCATTGATGCATATTGATCCATCAGTACTAATCGTCAATTATAGCTTAAAAGATCACTAACCAAACTTTTTTACGAAAAACTTTAATATCCTCTGACTTAAATAAAATTTTTAAATAGTTTAATGATCATTTTATAACTTTTTGAAGTTGAGTGAAAAAACGTAAATTTAATATAGTCTAGTAACCTTGGGTGAAGTTTACCCTTTTTTTCGTGGTAAGATACAAAATAATCACTAAACTTTGATTAAAATTCTTTTTTTTTTTTACTTAATTATGAAAATTTTCATTTTGATCATTAATGTTAATGAGTTATAATATTTTGGTCACTCCTCTATTAATAGCTGTTATAGGAAAATGAAGTGGTGGGTTATCTCAATGGTTAATATCTAACTTGACACTTAAATTATAGTTAAAACATTCAATTTGGTCCTTTATAAATTTTTAATTATAATTCTAAAAAACACATAAAATTCTAATAAGTATAAAAATCTTTAAAATTCTGAACACTATGTATTTATTTTGATATTATAACAATACTTTTAAAATTATAATTATGTAAAAAAATTTAAAAATTAAAAATTCGAAAAAATAAAAACTGAAGACTCTCCGTTTTGTCTTGAATTTTGTCTCTAAAACTTATCCCTTTTGTCATAAATCATGGGGACTCGTCTCTCCATCAGCAAAGTCGGTGGTGGTGGTTTAAGCAGCAACACCACCGCCCAGCACCTCAAAGAACAACAACCCTCTGCCGCAACAACAGCGACCAATGCGGAAAAACAGGTGAGGTGTTCTCAGCCTCTGAGAAACAAGCAGAAACCAAGTACAAGGAAGCAATGTGGGATCATCCCGTGGGGCAAGCGTACGGATTTCGGAGGTACCATAAGGATTTTGATAAGCCTTTGGGAAATTGTTGGGACATGGACAATTTGGATATATATATGTTGCCATAAACAAGGTGAATGCAGGTAGTGTTACCGCTAAGAAAAATGATAAAAATAAGGTAATTTTTAACTTTATTTTTTAATCCTTTCCTTGATTGTGCTTCTCTGATCTTGGGGTTAGTCATTTCATTCACCTTTTCTTTTCATTATATCCATTTTTGCCATATTAAATGTGGGGTTTCTTTTTCTGGGTGAGCAAAAAAAGGTAGGATTTTCGGATTAGAATTGTTTCGGCGGTGCTGACTATCTGAATGGAGACCGTTGACGGCGGCTCAGGATGGCGAAGTTAGCGGCGGCTTGAGAGGGAAGAGAATATTTAGTTATTTTTCTTAAAGAATTTTTATGATTTTTTTAAATTTTTTTACATAATTACAAATTTTAAAAATATTTTTTATAATATCAAAATAAATAAATAGTGTTCAGAATTTTAAAGTTTTTTTATATTTTTAGAATTATTTTATAAGTTGTCCATATTAGATATTAATTGTTGAGTTAACGCGATACATCATTTTTCCTTTAAGATTGTAACGATTATTAACGAAGGGGACAACGTTAGTGACCAGTGTCGTAACCATTTTTTTGAAAAAAGGAGGTCGACTTGGTTTTGAAAATGAAAACAAAAAGAGGGAGTTGCCACCGATCCTTTTTGTTGGGGTGTGATCGAGTCACCTTATAAAACGATTGTTTTTAATAAACAATTTGATTTATCAAAACAACGATTTCGGTGTACGAAATTTAGAAAACAGATTCGGGAGTCGGTTACGCATGAGGAAGGGTTAGCACCCTCGATACGCCCAAAATTGGTACCTAATTGATTATCTAAGGTTTTAATGTCGAAAATTCGAAAAGATTTGAAAATACAATCCTCTTTTATTTTAAAACTTGAACAAATCCAAATGGATGATAAGACCCTCATATTTCGAAGAGATAAAATGTCATACCCAATAAGTTAGGGTACGTCACTTTGGGTTCTCAAATCGAGCTTGTCTTTTGACTTTAAAACTTGGATTTAAGTTTGAGGAGGATATTAGTCATTTGTCAAATGAGAAACCGAACTCAATAAGTTAGGGCTCGATTTCTAAATTCCAAATACGGAATATTACCTTTATTAAAAACTTATCTCGGTATCTAGATGTCATGGCGATGAAGTTACGGGTATCTAGATGTCATGGCCAGTAAGTTAGGACAGAACACATCGAATTTCTGAGAACAAGTATTTTATTCAAAACTTGTATTGCGATTTAAAAAAGATATTCCGTTATTCAGATTGAAGGAGAAAAACCTAAACCCAATAAGTTAGGGCTTGATTTCCTCGAATCTTTCGGTTATTTTAAAAACCTGATGCATCGAGAAAGATTAGTATAATATGATTCGATAAAAGAATACATTACAAAGCTAGGTTGCATAATAGAATGATTATTAATAGACTAATGTAAATGGTAATAACAAAGACGAGAATAAAACGAAATAGAGAAATAAAAAAAATGAATTATTAATGTAAGAAATAATAGGTAAAACTAAACGAATAGTAAAAATGATGTATGTAATAATACTACGTTAACTAATTTAATGATATAATGGTGATAATAACAATAATAATGCGATAATAGTAAAATAAAGAATAATAATAATAATACATCTATAATAATAACAATATAAGGAATAATAATGGAAATAGAAATAATGGTGATAATAATAATAAAAATAACAATAGTAAAATAGTAATAGAAATAAAAATGATAAAATATGAAATAATAATGACAAAATAATAATAATGATAATATAAAGGAAAATAAAATAATGACAATAGTAATAATAATAGCAATTAGTAAACGAAATAATAATAAGAAATATATAGATATATATAAAATAATAATATAGTATTAGTAATAATAATAATAGTAATAATAGTAAGATAGTAATAAAAACAAAAACGATAAAATAAGAAATAGTAATAACAAAATAATAATGATGATACTAGAAAGAAAATTAAAATAATAATAATAGTAACTAATAAACATTTAATAAAAATATATATGTATAAAATATAGTGGGGTAATTTACCAAAAAAGCCCAAAAATTTGAAAAATTACGAAATGGGCGGTTTAGAAAATTTACGAAATGGCCATTTCCCAAAAACGCTACCGACGTGGGCGCTGCTTTTGCCCTACCCTCCCTATGAATTTTTTTGAAGTTTTTGGCCCAATAGTCTCCGGCAAAATAATTTTGATGAGACTTTTCTGAACAAATAGTGGCCAAAAACGCTTCCAAAGAGGCACAATCGTCAAGATGCGTCTTGAAAAATGCTCCTATGTGGACGCGCTTTTACAGCTTGTTGTCCAAACAAAATAATTTTGAGGAGACGTTTACGAACAAATAGTGGCTAAAATGCTTCCAAATAGGTGCAATGTCAAGATGCGTCTTGAAAAAGCGCCTCACGTGGAAAAAATAAATTATAAGGAAAAAGTTAAACTCAAATTTTATTAAATATATTACAACTTAATTACAAAAAAAAAACCAATTCTATTTTGTCAAAGTTATTAAAATTAAATAAATTAAAAAATTAAATTACAATAAAAAAGCAAACTCAAATTTTATTAAATATATTACAACTTAATTACAAAAATTAAACCTTAATTACAAAAAAATTAAACTCAAATTATAAATTAATTTACAATAACTCAAATTAGGGGTTTAGGGTTTAGTCTTGTCTTTGGGGAACTAGTGCCACACGGCGGTCGACGATTCTGTACCGGATTCCTCCTTCTTCGGCTTTCGGGGTCGTAGAACCTCGGGCGATCGGTTCTCCGCAGTGGGTCCAGTTCGATGTTACGATGGTGACCCACTCGATAAAATAATGACCGAGGTGTTTGCATAAACCACGGCGGGGTGATCGATCCCAATGCAGAAGGAGCTGGCAGAAAGAAGTGCTCCCGACGGTGCCTCCTCTGAACCCACATGCGACGTCGGCCTCACCATCGATCGGCCAGTGAAGTAGTCTGAACGGACTCGAACCCGCCATGCACTCCAACTCGGCTAGACTAGAAACCGAAACATATATGGGTTAGGAGGATACATATAAGGGAAGGTACGACCGGCATGAACTGTAGATCTTTGGATATCGGTGTTGTCGATCGAAATGATGGGCCCGGTGATGTTGTAGGCGCTTGTTTGGGCCGGATCGTAGGCGCTGATGATGGCCCCGCTCATCATCCATTCTCCTTGATTTAAAGGGCTCGACATTCCCTTCGCCGCTGGTTATCGTCGCTTCTTCTTCCGACAACAGATACGATTGCCATGGATCCTAAACCATGGCATGTACTCCCAAGACGCACGCTAACTTCTAACGACTATCATTTCTCGGTCGGTATATAGTCATATCGGTTCTCCCATCGCTCGATATGTTCGACCAAAATCTTGGCCAATTCGTGTGTGGTCGCCAGAAGTCCACTTTGTGCTCATCATCGAGCACCTCCGTTGCACACGGAATCGGTTGTCGAAATCCAAATTACCGCAGAACTCGATCATTCGGTGCATCTCCACGGTCGTAAGTGATCAATGGGACCTTTACGTGCCAACCGCTCGATTTTGGAGGAACTCTTCCTAATTATCGCCGAATTTTGGATCGCCATACGGTGTCTATTGAAACTATATTAACATTACGAAAATATTAGTTATATACCTAATATTAGACACTACATACTAAATACTAAATTATAATAATAAAATTGAAACTTACTTGTGATTCCGACCTTTGGTCTAATAGAGTCGATATCCTCAAGCGAGTTAGGTATTCCAACATGACTCATTGAATGGTTCCACCTAATTAAATAAACTTTTAGCATGCAATTATATTGTAAATCTACGAAATAATTGTAAAATATAATATTAAATTTACCTCGTTATCGGTGGGAATGAATATGGGTGGTCGAGTCGAGGCGTAAAAATGGAAATCAAACCATGCCCATGACTACAGAGTGATAGGCAACCTCCGATTTTTCTTTACTCGTACCGTCGCAAGACATCTCCCTACAAACCTCGACAAGACGGCGCACCCCAACTCAATTCACCTACCGCTCTGAAATCAATAAGTTTTAGGAGCCATCTCGTGGACGAGGTTTCTAGAGAGGTCCAAAGATCGATAGCCTCCAATTATTTGAAGAATGTATGCCCGAGCATACCGTATTCTTTCTACTTGGTCGAACCTCGTCGGCCCCGGAATGTGTCTCGTAACCACGCCATATCGATCCGAGCTCCTTGAATTCTATCCTGAATGGCACCCAGAAGCTCATAGCATATGGCCATCCAATCGGTAGATGTTACAGACCCGATGACTACCGACCCGTCCACCGGTAATCCCAACTGCAATTGCACATCTTCTAGAGTGATGGTACACTCTCCGCATGGCAGATGGAAAGTGTGGGTCTCGGGTCTCCACCTCTCAATCAATGGGCTGATCAAAGGCGCTTAACTCAACCCCTACCTATCGTGGCCACGTGCAAAAACCCGCTTCGCAGTAATTCTCAATCAAGGCGATGGAGGACCATGCATGTTGTAATATAACATTCCAACACCGATCTACGACTATTTAAAAATTATAAAATTAACAATTAATTAAAATTACATAATTGAAAAAAATTAAATAATATTGAAAATTAAAATTAAAACTTACCATTTGCATTTGCTCGACAGAGATGTACTTGTTGTTCAGGCGAAGTAATTCCCTACCATTGTAATCCGATAAAAATTTTAAAATTTTTCAAAAAATATATTAAAAAAATTATAAAGGGCTTTTTCAGAATAGTAAAGGACTATTTTGAAATTTGAGCGAAATTTCAAGGACCTTGAGAGAAATTTGAGAAAATTGAGAGAAAATTGAGAGAATATTGAGAAAGGATTGAAATGTGAAAAAATAAAGGGTGGGGTTTTATACTTTTTTCCGACCGTTGGGAGCCAACGGTCAAAAATATAACCATTGGGGCTAAAGCGGCATACAGAGACGCGCTTTTGCCTTAGCAAAAGCGCTTACGTGGACGCGTTTTGCCGAGGTGGCAAAACGCTTAGCCCCTTATCCCCAAAAACGCTACCGACGGACGTTTTTGGGGAAAATGGCCTTTCCCATAAATTTTCTACAAACTGGCCCATTTCCGTAATTTTTCAAAATTTTGGGCTTTTTTTGGTAAATTACCCAATAATAATAATAATAATAATAATAATAATAATAATAAGGAAGTTAGTAAAATTAATAATAAAATAGTGAAAATAACAAAAAGGGACTAAATTGAATTAAAAGTAAGATATCTGGGGCAAATATGAAATAAATAAGAAGAGGAATGACCAAATCGAGTGCGCGAATAACAAGGAAGGACTAAAAGGGAAATTTTCCCTTCTCCTCCAAAACACGCAGCATAGAGGGACCAAATTGAAAACCAAAATAAATTGTTGGGCTAAATTTAAAAATAAGAAAAATCGATTATAAAACAATAAAAAGCTAAGGCCTAAAAGTGCAATTAGCCCTTCCCTTAAAAACACGCGATCCTGTGCTCTGGGTCGGGTCAAAATCGAGTTGGATCAAAACGACGTTGTTTTGGGCATTTAAGGCCACCCAAAATGACGCTGCTTGGGCCTATATAAGTTAAAAAATCTAAACAAAAGCCTCATTTTTCACCGCTTCAAAAAAACTTAACCCTTTTTTGTTTTCTTTGCAGGCCTGGAGATCGGTGGGATTTTCGGCGATTCATGCCGCCTCCTCATTCGTCATCTGCCTCCGACGACCACCGTATGTATGCGCTAGCTAGGTAAAATCTTGTTCTTTTTTCTTCTTTTTTTTTATACTTATATATATGTGTGTGTGTATTTGTGTGTATAAAAAAGGGTTCGAAATAAAAAATGAAAACGTAAAAATAAATAACATCACCTTCTAAAGTTACTAATTTTTTTTGTTCTCCTTCCCTTCTTTAATGCTTGATCTCTGCTTCTTTTCATATTTAAAAATCTATTACTATTGTATTGATAATCTGCTCAAATCTCTCTGCTCATTCAATAAAATCATCCCCTCTTACATTCGGTTTTAATATGGCTTATATAACCATTTACAAGACTTTTATTCTATTCTTTTTGCTGTCATTTCCGTTGCAAGAGCAGCTGGGAGGTGGAAGCAGGCTTCGACAGGGCGGTGGCAGAGCAAGTGGGGGTTAGGCTGCGACGCCACTTGGATTAGAAGGGCTAGGGTTTTGTCTTTTTCTTTTTTCTGAAAATTAGTGTTGGGTTAGTTTAGGTTTGGGTTTTGGCTTAATCAAGTTGGGCTTGAATTGTAATTGGGTTTTGGTTTGGGTCTGGTTTGGGCCCGGGCAGAATTGGGCTTGTACAGCTGCCCCTCTTTACTCATTGTCATGTAACGGGAATAGAGCAAAGACTTTTATGAAAGACCAATTTTGCTAGGTCTTGTCGAGTTTTGACTTCTTTGGTGCTTATCTTCTTTAAATAGCCTCATTCCAGTCTACTGTATCTTGTTACTTCAATCTGCTCCGCCGTAATTTTAGGGAGATAAAACTTGTAGCTTTGATCTACTCCACTGCAGTCCTCAGAAGTATAGGAATTGGGGATTCGATCTGCTCGAATGTAATTCTAGTGAGAAGAGATTTGTAGCTTCAACTTCTCTACTGAAACTTCAAAGAAATAAGGATTGATCCTCATTGTAAACTCAGGGAGGCGAGATTTGTAATCTTAACCTACTCCACTGGAACTTCGAGGAAATAAGAATTCAGGGAGAAGAGATTCGTAGTTTCCATCTTCTCTACTGAAACTTCAAAGAAATAAGTATTTATCCTCATTGTAAACTCAGGGAGGCGGGATTTGTAATCTCAACCTACTCTACTAGAACTTCAAGGAAATGAGAATTCAGGGAGAAGAGATTTGTAGTTTCCATCTTCTCCACTGAAACTTCAAAGAAATAAGGATTGATCCTCATTGTAAACTCAGGGAGGCGGGATTTGTAATTTCAACCTACTCTACTGGAACTTCGAGGAAATAAGAATTCAGGGAGAAAAAATTTGTAGTTTACATCTTCTCTACTGAAACTTCAAAGAAATAAGGATTGATCCTCATTGTAAACTCAGGGAGGCGGGATTTGTAATCTCAACCTACTCCACTAGAACTTCGAGGAAATAAGAATTCAGGGAGAAGAGATTTTTAGTTTCCATCTTCTCTACTGAAACTTCAAAGAAATAAGGATTTATCCTCATTGTAAACTCAGGGGTGCAGGATTTGTAATCTCAACCTACTCCACTGGAACTTCGATGAAATAAGAATTTAGGGAGAAGAGATTCATAGTTTCTATCTTCTCTATTAAAACTTCAAAGAAATAAGGACTGATCCTCATTGTAAACTCAGGGGTGCGGGATTTTTAATCTCAACCTACTCCATTGGAACTTCGATGAAATAAGAATTCAGGGAGAAGAGATTCGTAGTTTCCATCTTCTCTATTGAAACTTCAAAGAAATAAGGATTGATCCTCATTGTAAACTCAAGGAAGTGGGATTTGTAATATCAACCTACTCCACTAGAACTTCAAGGAAATAAAAATTGTGGTTTTCGATCTGTTTCACTATTGTTTAGTGAGATAAGATCTGCAATCTTTAACTAATCTGCTCCACTGTACAGTCAGGGATACCAGACTTGTATCTTCGATCCACTTCACTACAATCTCAAGAAGACCAGATCTGCTATCTTCAATCTACTCTACTGTAAACTCAGGGATGCTAGACTGGTATCTTCGATCCGCTTCACTGTAAACTCAAGAAGACCAGATCTGTGAATTCACCGATGTTGCAACACCGTCCCCTGGGGGACTTATCCTGTAAAATCAGTTTTATGTATTTATGCTTATGCAAATGATGAGGATGCTATGATCAGAATGACTCAAATGCTCCTAACTACATGTGTTATGAATGATATGGATGAAAATGATTCATTTTCAAATGTTTAAGGTGTCATTGTTATTTATCAAGGCTTTATCCCTGACGTATTATGCTACCTTCTTGCTCGGCTAGTATTTTGACAGCAAACCCGTAGAAACGATCATACGTCACTCAACCGGTTTGCCCCACTATAACTTCAAAGTTCACCATGGTACCTCTGGGACCTGGGGATTGTACCATCTTACTATGATTCAGGGGATGAAACTTTTCTAATCCATCCCACCGCCATTCAAGGGTAGAGAACTTGTTCAATCAACTAATCACTCTCTGGGAAATTCGCCCTGATGATATTCGTATGGATGCAGAATATCATTCTTCTTGAAAATGATTCCCCTCTCAAGCTTGAATTGATATTGCTCTCTTTCGTCAAGATTGTATTACTGATGTAATATCTTGTCATTTTCTTCAATCACCATTTTTGACAAAATCCGAAGAGATAACATTAATTTGGACTCAAATATTTCCAACCCTTAAGCTTGGTGAATTCTAAACAATAATCATATTTCAAGCTCTTGTATTATTTAGAAGTTTCTAGAGTAATATGCGAAACTCCCTTTATGAAAGTGTTATTAATCCATTAATCGTTATTTCAATGCAAAATGCCTGAAAAAGGTCGTAACAATGGACAAGAAGGAATTTGGTTGGGAGTATAGCTCGAAACAAACAAGTTAATCAAAGCTAGAAAATGCAATTAAGAAGGAAATTTATTGGTAGTGTATTTTGAAAAGAATAAGACAATCACAAATATCAAATTTAAAATAGGTAAAATGAAAACTAGGTGCCCCAGATATCACAGCCTGAGCTTCTCTGTTCAAACTTCTCTGTTCAAACTATGTGTTTAGGGGATCCGGAGTACTTTGTCGACGCCTCAAGACGTAACATACTTCTTCATTGTTAATTCAACTCAAATCCCCTTTGGATCTCAAGGCGCCTTTTCGGGTTTTCGATTGGCCTCTTTTTCGGGTTACTTCATTATTACTTTTTATTTGAGCCGCCTTTTCGGTTTTCAACTCAAATCCCTTTGATCTCAAGGCGCCTTTGCAAGTTTTCGCATTGGCCTCTCCTTTTCCCTTTTTTTTGAAAACTTTTATTGAATCAATTCACCAGATTGGTAGGTCCTTGGTATCCATCTCGGTCAATATCCATGCTTCCCGCATCAGACCTCCTTTCTTCGCATAAGGTCCTTCCCAGCTTGGCATCCACTTCTTCAAGTCCCTTTTGCATGGGAAAATCTTCTTCAAAGCCCTATCATGAAATTTTCTAGTGCTGAACATTTTCGTTATAAGCTCGTATCATCCTCGTAGTGATGATAGCTTTTAACATTTTCTCTTCAAATTTAACTAATCATATTGGATCCATTCCGCCTCATCCAATTGTAGCTCTTGACAAGACTTGAAGAAAAGGAATCTCGACTTCAACGGAATAAATCACTTCCATTTCATGATCCAATGAGAAAGGTGCTGCCTCGACGAAGGTCCTGGCCGACGTTTAATAAGTATAAAGGGTAAACATAACTTCTATATGCCAATCTTTACAAATCTCGATCATTTTTCCAATGAATTTTTTATATTGAGAGTGGAGTGGGGTTTGATGATTGTCGACATTATAAGATTGGCATAAGAATCGACTTTCACCCTTTCGGTGAAGTAACCAACAACCATGAATATGAATCGATGTTGGCTAAAAGCTTTTGAGGAGATTGGCTTGATAACGTCCATGCCCCACATTTAGGGAATCTGTGAGGAAATAGAGGAGGCGCATAAGTCTTGTATTCATCCATCTAGCATTTACAGCATAACTGATGCAATTCCCCTTTCTCGGTAAGCCAGTAGCCCGAACCTCTTTGATTAGCCTGGCCATTGTAGAACCATTAACATGGGTTCTTTAAACCCTAATCTCAACAGCATACCCATGTTTCAGTAGCTTGGCGTGCCTTGATATGATCGTGCGAAAACATCTTGAATTCTTGAAAATAGCTCAATGGTGTCTCACTTTATTTTTGTGGTGAGTTAGGCTTCGATCTTTACCCCTTTTCCTAAGCTCGCAAAGTACATTGACCTTTTGTAAAGTAGAGTCTATTTTCACTCGTTCTACTATCCTTTAAAAAAAATTAAAAGATAGGCTACAATATCTGTCATCTTCAAAGTCATTAGATTCCCTAGACCCATATCTCATTAAAAAAGGGAGTCAGTAACAACGTCACTCATGTCGTTTATATTTGGGTACCTAAGTACGAAGGCAGAAAATCCAAAGAATAAATGATTCTAAGGATGATTATTTGTATGATATGATCATGAATAAAGAATGAAAAAATGTACAGATGGAATGTAAAGAATGAAAATATTTACTTAGAAAGATGCATTTTATTGAAATAAAAATTCTAGACATAAGCCTACTTCACAAAAGAAATCTTATTGCTTCTAGGCTTAAAGCAACAAGTGTGTTTTGCACATTACTCTGAGTAAGCCTTAAAAATATAGGGATCCCTTCCACAGTCCAATTGTTCAAAACACTCTCAAGTACATAAAGGCGTATGTTTGGAAAACTTTTATTCCTTGGTTCCTTTTGGATACGCCATTGGTGTTCGATTTCCGATTTCCGTGCTTGGATGACTTATTCAAGGAAACGCAACTCTCCGAACTCACTTTCAATTATCACATTTTATCGCTCCGTCCGTAATGACCGTGTTCAAAAATCATCGAACTTCATAATTCCTTTTAATGAATCTTTCGACCAACTTCTTAAATGCGATGCGCTTATCGATTGAGTGACTTGTTATTCCACGTGATACTCGTGATTGAGCATTTGTATCATACCACTTAGGGTATGGGGTTGCATTGGTTCCATGTAATGATAAGCCACCATATGTGCATCAAATAGGCTTTGGTGCAGCTCTCTATACGTCATGGGTATAGGTGTAAACTACATCCTTTCGGTGTTCATCCTTGGGATGGATTCTTGTCTCGGGGGACCCTGATGATTAATGGTTTTTATTTTTGGCTGGCTTGCCGTGATTGCTCTCAAATGACCCTTGTTATACCTACTTGTATTATTCACATCCTTGTCATTTCTCTTCGGGGCCTTTAAAGCCCACTCTCCCTTTTTCTTTGTTTCTACTAAGCCAAGAACAACAGGATTGACTCGACCAGGACCCACCAAAAAGTTTAACGGGGCCGAAGTATCAGTTTGACATTGGGGTCCAATAATGACGGGTACCCCATGTGAATGCGTGTCTGGTTGAGTCGGGACACTTATTGGGGAATAAACGATATCTTCATCATCATCCACACTGTTGACCACTGGGCCACTCTTTTTTTCAAGTCCTCCAGCTAGTAATTGGGTTAACTGGCCCATCATATTCTTTTGGAAATCTAGCATTTGTTCCCGCATTTCTTATTGAATTTTGGTCAATTGCTCCTCGTGATCGCATTTGCATTTGCTCTATTCTTTCCAACCTTCGTCCATGACTTTCTAGGTTAATCAAATAATTTTACCTAGTTAGGACCTTTCTACAAATTTTAATGCATATGATGAAACGTAATGCAAATGCATGCAATGCAAATGCGAATGCATGGAATGAATGCAAAAATAAAGAGAGACGTTGATTTTGATTTCAATTCCATTAGAAGAAATTTTCTAGAAAATAAATTCCTTTACATAAAACGGATTACGTTTGCGGCTTTGTCCTCATAGTCCAGGTGAAGACACCAATCACTTTCTTCGTATCCGAATGTTATGGTCGTGTCCCGTGAACTTCTTCAATAGATGCCTCTTCTAGCTTCTTGTTGTTTGATCCAGGCCGCGACTTTTCACTCTCCTATCCCTCGCGATGCTCATAAGCTTCTTTAAGAAAGTCGAGACGTGACGACTCTTGAATAATCTTTATCGCCTTGAATCCTCAGGCAAAGTCTTGTATTCTTCTGCGGACTATCAACCTTCTCTCGTTATTTACTTGGACTATATTCGGACGACCGTATTGTAATCCACTTTATCAAAAAATCTATTTCCCTATAACAAACTCTTCTATTTAGCAATTGAATATTAATCAACACCTCCCTTCTATGATGATGCAATGCATTGCAATCAAAACAAAAGAAAACACGCTAGTATAAGAGAAATAAACAAAAATAGAGTACCTATCCGGGTGGCCACAAGGGGTTCGGAATGGCTCTACCTAGGGTAGGCTCTTAGGGTTCACTATATGTGGTTTGATTCTAACGTAAGAGTACCTGAACCAGTAGATTCCTTGATCCTCACCCATTATACGCTCATACGGACCAAGTTCGATTCAGGGGGATACATTTCCCTATGGCTGCACGGAGATGAAAATTTCACGAAGACATAAGTACGAATTTATCCCGAAAGCGATTCACTATCCTGCACGGAGGTGAAAACCTAACGAATGAGTAGCTTCTCACTCCCACTTAAAAGGTGTAACCCGTCGGTCATGCAATATGATGCAAAAGTATTCTACAAGACTCAAACCAATAGTAATCATATGTCACAAACAAACGCAAATGAAAGGATCGTAATTTTTCAAATCGATTTTCAATTTTCGATAATAAGATGTAAAATAACCAATTTTATGGCTTTACTCTCTATGAGTCCCAGTGGAGTTGCGAAGCTTTGAACCATTTTTTTGAAAAACGAAGGTCAACTTGGTTTTGAAAATGAAAACAAAAAAACGAGAGTCACCACCGATCCTTTTTGTTGGGGTGTGATCGGGGTCACCTTGTAAAACGGTTGTTTTTAATAAACAATTTGATTTGTCAAAACAACGATTTTGGTCTACGAAATTCAAAAAATGAGTTCGAGAGTCGGTTACGCAAGAGGAAGGGTTAGCACACTCGATACGCCCAAAATTGGTACCTAATTGATTATCTAAGGTCTTAATCTCCAAAATTACAAAATATTTGAAAATACGATCCTCTTTTGTTTTAAAACTTGAACAATTCCAAATGGATGATAAGACCCTCTTATTTCGAAGAGATAAAATGTCATACCAAGTAAGTTAGGGTACGACACTTTGAGTTCCCGAAACTGAGCTTGTCTTTTGACTTTAAAACTCGAATTTAAGTTTGAGGAGGATATTCCATCATTTGTCAAATGAGAAACCGAACTCGAAGTTAGGGCTCGATTTCTAAATTCCAAATACTAATATTACCTTTATTAAAAAACTTATCTCGGGGTATCTAGATGTCATGACCAGTAAGTTAGGGCACAACACATCGAATTTTCGAGAGCAAGTATTTTACTCAAAACTTGTATTGCGATTTAAAAATGATATTTCGTTATTCGATTGAAGGAGAAAACCTAAACCCAATAAGTTAGGTTCGATTTCTAATCTTTCTTGCTATTTTAAAACCCGATGCATCGAGAAAGATTAGTATAATATGATTCGATAAAAGAATACATTACAAAGCTAGGTTGCATAATTGAATGATTATTAATAGACTAATGTAAATGGTAATAACAAAGACGAGAATAAAACGAAATAGAGAAATAAAAAAAAGGAATTATTAATGTAATAAATAATAGGTAAAACTAAACTAATAGTAAAAATGATGTATGTAATAATACTAAGTTAACTAATTTAATGATATAATGGTGATAATAACAATAATAATGCGATAATAGTAAAATAAAGAATAATAATAATAATACATCTATAATAATAACAATATAAGGAATAATAATGGAAATAGAAATAATAGTGATAATAATAAAATAACAATAGTAAAATAGTAATAGAAATAAAATGATAAAATAAGAAATAATAATGACAAAATAATAATGATAATATAAAAAATAAAATAATGACAATAGTAATAATAATAGCAATTAGTAAACTAAATAATAATAAGAAATATATAGATATATATAAAAATAATAATATAGTATTAGTAGTAGTAATAATAATAATAATAATAATAATAATAATAATAATAATAATAATAATAGTAAGATAGTAATAAAAACAAAAACAATAAAATAAGAAATAGTAATAACAAAATAATAATAATGATACTAGAAAGAAAATTAAAATAATAATAATAGTAATAATAATAGTAACTAATAAACATTTAATAAAAATATATATGTATAAAATATAATAATAATAATAATAATAATAATAATAATAAGGAAGTTAGTAAAATTAATAATAAAATAGTGAAAATAACAAAAAGGGACTAAATTGAATTAAAAACAAGATATCCGGGAAAATATGAAATAAATAAGAAGAGGAAGGACCAAATCGAAAAGTGCGAATAACAAGGAAGGATTAAAGGAAATTTTCCTTCTCCTCCAAAACGCTGCAAAGATAAGGGGACCAAATTGAAAACCAAAATAAATTGTTGGGCGAAATTTAAAAATAAGAAAAATTTGATTATAAAATAATAAAAAAGTGGAAGGGCTAATAGTGCAATTAGCCCTTCCTTTAGAAAACACGCGGATCCTAGGCTCTGGGTCGGGTCAAAATCAAGTTGGATCAAAAGAACGTCGTTTTGGGCATTTAAGGCCAGTCCCAAAACGACGTCGTTTCGGGGGGCCTATATAAGTTTAAAAAATCTAAACAAAAGCCTCATTTTTTAGCTGCTTTCAAAAAAAAAAAAAACTTAACCCTTTTTTGTTTTCTTTGCTGGCCTGGGACCAAGAGATTTTCTGCAGTCAGAACCGCCTTCTTCATTGCCTTCGCTAACGACTCACCCGTGCAGCTTAGCGCTGTGGTTAAATCTTCCTCTTTTTTTCTTTTTTTTTATACTTATATATACATATATATGTGTGTATTTGTGTGTATAAAAAAGGGTTCGAAATAAAAATTGAAAACGTATAAATAAATAAAATCACCTTGTAAAGTTACTGATTTTTTTGGTTCTCCTTCCCTTCTTTAATGCTTGATCTCTGCTTCTTTTCGTATTTAAAAATCTATTGCTATTGTATTGATAACTGCTCAATCTCTTTGTTCTCATTCAATAAAATCATCCCTCTTACATTCGGTTTTAATATGGCTTATATAGCCATTTACAAGACTTTTATTCTATTCTTTTGTTTGTCATTTCGCTGCATGAGCAACTATGCGGTGGAAGCAGTTCGATAGGGCGGTGGCGTGAGCAAGTGGGGGTTAGTGCATGCGCCACTTGGATTAGGGGCTAGGGTTTTGTCTTTTTTTTTTTCTCAAAAATTAGTGTTGGGTTAGTTTAGGTTTGGGTTTGGGCTTAATCAGTTTGGGCTTGAATTATAATTGGGTTTTGGTTTGAATCTGGTTTGGGTCTGGTTTGGGCCCTATGCAATTAGGCTTGTACAAACCGATGGCAAAATAAAGAATTTTAATCAAGTTGAGTAACCATTTTTGTAGTTTATCTTATTTTTCAGTTTATTTATATAAATACACTACCATTTAGATATATGTTCGAACAATTAAAAATTTAATTAAATTAATACAAAATATAAACGAACAGAAGATCAAAATATAACTGGATAGAATTCATTGATTGCAAATTCATAAAATGAGATATACATGATAAATCTTGAATTTAAATATTCAGGAATAAAAATCTTATCTTTTGTTTGACTTGTATATGGATAGATTTCGAGATTAATGACTTTCTTTCCTCTTGAATTGATAATATAAATAAATATAATAAAAAGTTTTAATATTTTTAAGTATTTTTAGTATACTTTAATTAAAAATACTATTATAGTAATTAAAGTGGATAATTAAAACTAGGAAATTTCTCATTATTTTGTATTTAATTTTGAGTAAAATTAATATTAAAATATTTTATTAGTAATTAATTAAAATATAATTGAATTGTTTTAAATAAATGTGTGTTTTTATATGGAGGGATTTATGTATATATAAAATGGGGCCACGAGTTGGGCCAATATTGTACATAGGCCTCGGCCCTACTAATTTGACACCTCCCTTCATCATGTATAATCAAGATCTGTCCATTTTGATTTAAATACAAAAAATTGTTCATTAATACAAATTTGAAGCAATTTGATTTTATCACAAAAGTTAGACACAAAATGATTTAATCTTGAGATGATTGAATTTAAAAAGTTTGGAAAACAACCTCGAATGACCGAAACATAAAAAGGACTAAACTCAAAATAATTTGAACATGAAATGATACGAACCAAAAATAATTTAAAAAATTTAAAACTCAAACTAAATCGATTCAAAATCAACTTGACCCATCAATGATAGATCCAATTAAAATCAACACGGATATAAATATTTTAAAATAAATATTATATTAGCTATTAAAATAGGTAATATACTATTTGATAGTTAAATTTGATTTCAATGTTCAATTTAATATCAATTTTTTTAATTTAGTACTTGAGTTTAGTTTCAATCTTCACGTTGGTATCTTAGTTTCTTCAAATTGATACTAGTTTTTTTTTTTGCCTCAATTAAGTACATATATTTTTTATTAGAGAATATGTGTTAAACATTCATTTGGTCACATAATATCGTTTGGTCTAAATACCAAATTGAATATTAAAATTAAACTCAAATATTAAATTGACAAAAAAATACTCAAGTAAATATGAAGATATACAAAATGATTTTTAACTTTTATTAGAATATATAAATTGAAATAAAGCCATCATTCATCATCTACCTATAACTCTATGTTTAAAAAAAAATCATCTACCTATAAATCATGTGACAGTGACCCCTTGGGTGTAAGTGACCAAATATGTCTAACGCTTGAACAACACAAGTTATTTTTGTTCACATTTGTTTATTTCAAAAAATTTCCTTCCTTACTAAGAAAAAAGGCCATATAGGGAAGATTGGGCAAGTAAAAAGATCCCACTCTCATCTCTAGTTATCAATCTTGATTGTGACGTATTAATTGTACTTGATAAAAGAATGCATTAATCATTAGATTAAATGTTGAAAATTTTAAAATAATGCATAAATACCTGTTCTCTCATGACACTATTTTCTTTTTCTATTTATGGCCAAACTCAGGACGGTATTAAATTAAATTTGCATGAATATTCTTTTCTTTTTAATTTATTTAAGGCAATTTCTAATTTGGAAAATTCTAATAATTTGAGCTCAAAATTATTGATGTAAATGAGGCTAAGGAAACCCAAAGCAAAGAGGAGAAATGAAAATTGTTGCCACTAAAGTCATATGTTTCATACGAGGAAGAAAATATATAAAAACTCCCTTATGAAGGATATAGCACCTGCAAGCTTTCGATCATCATCAATGGAGCCTTTAAGTTCGCAACCACCGGCTCCGGCGGAGCTTGCCTTAACGCACGACAAGCACTTCGCTTTGCACGGCGAAATTTGGTTACTTATCATTGTCCTTCTTTTTGCTATCTTTTTTACGTACATTCTTTTTTGCCCTCGCACTAGGTGCAGTAGAAGCTCGGAGTCGGAAGCTTCGGACTCCGACAATATTCCGCGGCGGAGGAACTGTCTTTTGGTGCCTTCCAAGAGTCGGAGCCGGAATGTGACCGTCATCGAGAATATAGTGGAAGAGGAAGAGGAAGAGGAGGAAGAAGAAGATTATTCGAGACAAATCAATGAGAAATACCCTTTGTAGAAAGTGAGTTTCTATTTTCTTATTTTATACCAAAGTCATAATTAACGTCAGAATGATTTCAACTTACACAAACCAACATTTATGTTTATTTGATTATTTTAAGTTTATTCTTGGTGTTATTATAATAATTAAACATTTTCAGTGTTGTTAATAATTAAACATTTCTAACAAATTTATTAAATTTGACGTTGGATGTTCAATTTCTTTCACAAAATTGGATGAAAAAGAATTTTAAATTTTCAAATTCCAGTATTATTAGTAATTAAACATTTCATTCGCATTTAATTAAACTTTTTTTGTATTTTTTTGTGATAAAACATGCTATAATTGTATATGACATTTGGTTTAAAGGTGTTCATGTTCGAGTTAGAAAATATAAACCTAAGTTTTGTTCAAAGTCAATCGACTTGTCAGACCTATGAACACATATAATTTGGCTAAATGTCAACAAAAAGGACTTGAGAAATTTGAATTTTCAAGTTTGAGTTCCAACATGTTTGGGTTTAAGTCTCATCATGTGTGATCTTTATTTGGATATATTTCAATTATCAATAAAGATGGCCAAAAAAAAAAAAAAAAACTTATAACTGATGGGTTTTGACCTGATCCGAACTAATGCGGTTGGATTTTTTATTTAGAAAAAAAATTAGTTTCGAGCCAAGTTCAATTTTAGTTTGAAGATGGCCAATATCGAGTTATTGTGGAAAAACCCTCCTCACATTACTTTAGAATATTTACGAAAAGACCCACATATAATTTTGCCTACGATTCTATCTTATAGAGTATCGCATGATAAGGAAAAACTCACAAAAAATTTACGTAGTGTGATTTTTTTAAGGTTCTACTACCTAATTAATGTTTATTAGATTCTCGGGTTAGGTTAAAGTTAGATCCATCATTTGCTTTCAGTTTTAGGGGTAAAAAAGGGAACAAATATTATTTAACAATTAAAAAAAAGTTCGATAAATAATCTGCCCATGGGCATCATCCATCAGCAAACAAAATAAACAACTAGGAGTAAGACACACAAAATAAGTCATTAAAAGAAAACACATCTTGGAGGAGCAAAGTTGGAAATTGCTCCCCAGACGGGTTAGAGCATCCGCACATTTATTCCCTTCACGAAAGACATGTAGCATAGAGTTAGAACTCATAGAATAGAGGAGCGTCCTGCACTCATCAATCAAATGAGATAAATTTAAAATAGAGTTAGATGAGACTTTCATAAAATATATTAACGATGTAGCATCAACTTCAATCTCAAGATTATCTATATTAAGTTGTCGAGCTAATACTAAACCATCCCTCAAAGCCCAAAGTTCAGCCTCTGCCCCAGGGATGTGGCAGAAAGAGCTAATTAACTAGCCACCCTAATGGCCGCAGATAATAGCACCTGCACCCACCTTGCCCGAGTTACCTATAGATGAACCATCCAAATTCAATTTAGCCCAACCCTGCAGAGGGGCTTTCCACGTGATTGGTATGATGTTCGAAAGGTTAAAACTTTTCATAGCAGGCGCAAAAGTAGCAAATTCTCTAGCATTAAGCAGCATACGTTGTAGGAATCCCTTAAAGATCTAACGTTCGAGAAAACTAAATCATTACGACACAACCAAATTTCCCAAAAGGTGAAAGTCAAAAAGATGTGCCAATGAATTGAAGGATGTTAAATCCAATTTTTCGAAGTGACATGACTTTGAATCCAATCTTCCCAGGCCCCAGCTACCAAACTGGGAGGTCTAAACCGACGATAAGAATAGACATCATTCCACAAATGTTGGATAAGGTGGCAATCCCGAAGCAGATGAACAATGGATTCTTGATCATTTGAACAGAAGGGACAAAGATCAACAAAGTTTAAGCCCCGGCGAGCTATTAAGGTCCTAGTGGGAAGCGCTTTCGACCCACATTTCCAAAGAAAGATTTTTAACTTCGGTGGAGACGAACTTTCCACAAAGAAACTTAAAACTCAAATTAGAACCAAAATGGGTGACATGAAAAGTGTCACTTTAGGAAAGGATGAAGGAGTAAGTGTCTGCCAAAGTAGAGACTCCAAATTTCGACGCGCCCCAGCAGATAAAATTCATGCCCGCGTTATGAGACGAGATGGGGATACTTAAAAGGGAATCAATTACATCTTGTGGACATAGAAAAGAAAGCAACTGAGACTCACTATTAGTTCAACTATTAAGAATTTGTGCAACAGACCAAGACTCCTCTAGGGATGATAGGGGGCTTTGAACTAATTGACATATTGGACCTCTCCCTGTCCAATTATCACTCTAAGAGTTAGCAAAATCGTCATCTCTAATAACCTATCATATTCCAAACTCGTTAAATTGACTAATCTTCCTAATTAATGACTAAATTGGGGATACATTTTGTAGTAAATGTGGGTTATGGGGTCAAGTAGATACTTAGAAGTAAAGATTTTGGCCTAAATTGCATCTTTCTCCTTGATTAACCGCCAACCAAGTTTAACTAGTAAGGCTTGATTTTTAATATTTTCTCTCGGTTTTATGATTTGTTTTGAAAAGAAATTCCAAATTTATTTTCTAATCGTTATTATTAAATGTATTCATTAATTTAATGTAAATATATTTTTATTTACTTTCTTATATAATTTATAATTTGTATATTATTTTAATAGTTATATATATTAATTCATTTTTTTAAATTTTAGCTATTGTACTCTTTCAATTATTTTTTTTAAAATAATTGACTTTTAGTATAAATGAAACTAATCCTCATTAAATTAGGAGAAATACATATTTGAAATTATAAAACATAATATTTAATAAATTTAAAAATATATATAAAATAGCGTGCGTGACATTAATTAGAAGCTATTATTTAAACTATTAGTTTCATCTTAAAATTGTCTATTTAGCACCTTAAAATTTATCAAATTATATTTAAAATAGTATGTTACTTTTTAATTAAAAATATTAAACTATATTTTAAATTAAAATTAAATTTTAAGTATTGAAATACAATTATTTTTAAAATATGCAAAATTTAATTGATTATTAAAGAAGTACAATTTTAAGATGAAAGTTTTATTTTGGTTGGAAAATGAACGTGTTTTATTCATAAAATATTAGCATAAGTTTTGATGCATAACCGCCTCCCGAGAATCCTCTTGGAAAAGATGACTTAGGCTAGTTTGGAACGCTTTGAAAAGATTTTGAAAAGTGCTTTGAAAAGTCTTTGGTAAGTCTTTTGAAAAGTTTATTTTAAAATTTTAGTGTTTAGCATTCTTTGTCAAAAGTGCTTTGAGAAATAAAATGTCCATTTTAGACATGTTATTATCAAGTAACAAATATACATTTAAATAAATTTTAAATTAGTTAATATTATTATATTTTAGTAAGAATATAAAAATTACTATAACTTGTTAATATTTTAATATATGAAATATAAATTTTAATTTTAAATATTTGTAAGTAATAAATATTAATTAGTTATAAAATTTAATTAGAATATATAAACTACATTTTAAATATTTAAATATAATCATTAAATATTTGTAATTAATATTTTAAAAATATTTTTTATTTTTAATTAATGATTTTAACACATTTGTAATTAAACCCACGAAAAAAATGAAAGTACTATGTTATTAGAGGGTGAAAAGTAATTAAGCACTAAAAGTGCTTTTGGGAATGGAAAAGCTAAAATTTTAGTTCTGCGTTTAAGTGCTTTTGAAAAGCACTACGAAAAGCTAAAATTTCAAATAGCAATTTTTTCATGACTTTTCTTCCAAAAGTACTTTTGGAGCCGTAAGTGCTTTTGAAAAGCAATGCGAATGAGCCTTAAACAATCAAGAGGATTAGGACAAACACAAAGTAAATTAGAAACAAAAGTGCATCTAAAGGCGAGACAATTGAAATTACTACCCATGCGGGCTAAAGCATTTGCACACTTGTTCCTTCCGAAAGATACGTCTCCATCAACCGTAACTCATAGAATGGAGGACCATCCGCACTCATCAATCAAAGGACATAACACAAGGTTACGGTTAGTGGTGTTCAGATAAAATCAAGCACATTTGTAGCATCTACTTCAACTTCAATGTGCGAAATGTTGTGATCATGTGCAAGTGAAAGACCATCACGCAACACCTAAAATTTAGCTTCTACACTAGTAACTCTCAAAATATGGCGGTGAGGGTCCACCACCCAATTTCCAAGATGGTCTCAAATTAAAGAGTGACACCCGCTTTACTCGAGTTGCCCAAAGAAGTGTCATTTGTGTTGAGTTTTAGCAATCCAAGACAAGAAGGCTTCTAGGAGATCGGCACAAGATCGAAACCCTCTATTTTTTAAGGGGTGGATAGGTTCGTGAATTCACAAGCATTCCTAAGTGTCCTCCTGGACAAAGCCCTCAATAGGTTTGCTCTAACTAAAAGTTACGGTATTTCAATAAATCAAAATTTCCCAAAGGCTAAACAAAAACAATAAACCAAAGGATTTATTGTCAAAACCTCTTGACCGCCACAATGAGATGAATGCCGAACATAGAATAAACACAAAATATTAGGAATTAAAGTGGCTTGATTGCAAGTGTGATAGGTTAATTGTAATATTTTTAAGTGTTACAATGGAACACTCAAAGCATTCCAAGGATCGAACCCAAGAGAGATCGGGCGATAAGGTGAATGAAAATGATAACACATGCAATTAAGAAATCTAACTAGCTAATCACTAAGTACTATATTACCACAAGTCATCATTCAAAGTTATTTACACTAAACTTACACATATGGGGACTAAATTGAATAACAGTCAAAAGTTCACAAATATCAATTCAATGAGATAAAGTGGTAGATTGATATCCATGCTGCTAGTTAATTCTTATATTGGGGATCTAAATTGCTCAAACTTCTAATCGGTCCAAATTTACCTTTCGATCAACATCTTACCCAATTAGACGATTTAGTTTGGTTTATCTCTCGACCTCACTAAACTTAATCGGGACAATCAAATTGGTTCATAACAGGTTCTCCTATTGGTCTCGCCTATCTAAATGTTCACCTAGAGGCATCATGTAACAGCCCGATTTTGGGCTTAGTCGGAACAGTGGTTTCGGGACCACAAATCCGACATGGATAAATTTATTTTATTTATATTTTATGGTCTACAATTTCACGAAATGATATCGTGAAAATCTCATTCGAAAATTTTGATGTTTAGGCACTCAATTTAGTCAAAAGGACTAAATTGTAAAAAGTGCAAAAGTTGAGTTCTACATGTTAGACGTGTCCAATTGTTATGAAATTTTAAATTGGAGGTCCTTAAATGATAATTAGTCCATTGGTTAAGTTGTTGGACAAAATTGGACATAGATGGGTATGTTTCAAAAGATTTTTTTAGGGACATTTTGGTAATTTAGTGAATTAAATGAATTAAAACAAAATTTAAATGCCAAATTTGTCCATCTTCAAGCTTAGGCCGAATTTAACATGTGGGAAGCCATGGATAGGGTTTTCAAGCTTTCCAAGCTTCATGGTAAGTCCATTCTAGCCCTTTTCATGTTCTTTACGTTTTGGAGTCTCAGAATTTGATTTAGCTTATTCTAGCAATAATTTAACCTAGGGTTCATATTTGGAAAAATACCCATAGGTGAAATGTGTTTATTTTGATGTCTTATGGCAGAATATGAACCTTAGAATTATGTTAAACAACTTTTACTAAGCGATTTTAAGTGAAAACGAGTAAAATGACATAATCGGAAAAATACCTAATGTACATAAGTGCATGTTAGAGCAAGAATTTGATGTTTCCATAGAAGGTAAAATGATCAGCATGTTATTTAACATAAGAATAAGGGATGAAGTTTAATTTTCGAGCCTAGGGGCAAAATCATAATTATGCAAAAGTTTAGGGCAAAATTGTAATTTTCCAAAGTTTGAGTTAGGGACTGTTTTGAGTAGTACATTAATTAAATAAGTGAAATGTGATGTCTTAGACCCCGAAAAACAAGATTTGGACCTAGAACGAGAGGGAAATTGAAAATCGAGAAAGTTGGTAAAATGGCCGTTTTGGTATCGAGGTAAGTTCATATGTTTAATAAGCATTTAATTATGCATATTCGAATGATAAATTGATATTTTGGCCATAAATACTATAGTATTGAGTTTCAAATATAATGATTAGTGTTCGATAATAATTGATATAATTTATATGTTAGACCATATTTTGTATTATGGCTTTGTATGATAACAAGAAAGTATTGACTAGCATAGTTGATGAGAATAAGTTAAGTTGATGATATGATGAGATTTAGAATGTAAGTATGTAAGTTGGTTTGTTAATAATAATGCAATAATGTTGTAACTTATATTTGAAAGCTAAATTAGTGAATTAATTGAATTATGTTGAATTAAATGTTTAATGTGCCAAGTTTATAAATTGCTTTAAAATATGTCTATGGTACATGGAAGCGCATCGAAATATTGTACTTAAACGTGACTTCTATGATTGTGAATGTTATGAGTAATTGTGAATTAGTGTTATCATGAGACAATTGGTTAAGTGAATATTGACTAAGTGTTAACAAGTGTGAAAAAGTCCCGATTGAACCTTAGGAAATGATTAGGATACAAGTGACATGTCACTAGGAATTTCAGTGTTATCAGTGTGAAAGTGTTCCCCGGGTGCTGGTTCATTGTGTTATATCAGTGGCTGGGTGATCGTGCATGTGTTGCAGACACCTGACAGCTTGTGTGAGCAGCACTGTATATTAACCTTGAACTAACAGCTTGTGTGAGCAGGCCCGAGGGTAACCCCAGTGTTACAGTGGTAGCTTCGGCTACATTACAGTGGTAGCTTCGGCTACATTACAGTGATAGCTTCGGCTATATTACAGTGTGGCACTCAGTGCCTTATTCCGCGTATCCTTTAGTATTCCTTATGGTTCAACGGGTATTGAATTGATATAATGAAAAGTGATTGAACGTGAAAAGGATTTAATCATGTGATAATAATGTGAAAGTGAACATTGTGTTTGATGCATTTATATGAGTAAGTGTGAATATGAAATTGTTTGTATAAGTAAAGTGCAGGTATGAAACTAAGTAGAGAATCGTATGAATAAGTAGTACAGGTATGTGTACAAAATTGTTATTGTATGATTTATATGTTGAATAAAATGCTTAGATTATGATGCATTAATAGTAAGGATGCAAATGAGTGAGATGTGCATATGATCAAGTGATAGTTATGTGCCAAGTTATATGTTGTTTTAGTGCATGTGTGTAAAAAAGAAAAGAAAGTGAATACATGGAAATTATGAAAAAGTGAAATTTGCATTAAAACAGTACCGGACAACTGCAATTATGTACTTTTGAAAAATCACCGAAAATAGTAGAAATTGAATTAGAAAGTGAAAGAGATATGGATTGAAAGCTCATTGAGTCTATTTTTATATAAAAGAAACAGAGCAAGCAAAGGATTTGTATATTTTGAGATATTTAAATTTTTGTAAGACTGGTTCAGAATGATTATGTGATCCCCTGTTCTGCTTTGGGAAAATCATTAAAAATTGTATAAAAATGGTAATTGTGTGTAATTTATATTCTCAGAATCCTTGATGAGTCTAATTTCAAAAGAGATAAATGGGAAGGTTATCAAAACTCTATATAATGATTAATTTTAATTTTTGTGAAGAGGTGTTAGAGATGTCGAACAGCAAAATGAGGGAAATTTTAATGAATAAACTGTACTAATTGGCTAAGCCAAAAATTCTGGAAATTTTATGGAATGAAGATATATGAGTCTAGTTTCAGGAAAAATTAGCGGTTTGAAATTCGGAGCTCTTTAGCTCAAGAAATAAATAATTTAGTGACAGTGATTCAAGTAGACAGATTAATGTGAACATGAGTAATAAGGTATAAGCATGTGATTTAATGATTGCATCAATTTGAGAACTTGTTGTGAGGATTTGTCATGTTGAGGCTTTGATAAGGCTACAAATGAGTATGTTGGGAAAGTAAGAACTTAGCATTATTTATGCAAGTTATGACAGCTTAGTAGTAAGCTAAATTCATTGCTAATACTTAAAATTTTTACATGTGAACTTGCTAAGCTTTATAAGCTTACCCCCTTTTCTTTCCCATGTTACAGAGTCCTACTAAACAAGCTCGGGTTGGAGGTTGTCGGAGATCACTTCACACTATCAAGCTATCTATGGGTATCTTTATTTATAAATGATTTAAGTTATGGCATGTATAGGGGCTTGGCTAAGTCATTTTGTATATGTCTTAATTAATTTGATTAAATGTATTGCTTCATAACGGTAATAAGGATTATTCTGTATTTAGCCACGAGTTGTGGCTCATATTGGTCATGGAGTTATAACGCTTGTGTGTGCATGTGTTTGTTAAATTTTAAATTATAAGTGAAATTTTGTGGCTCGGGATTTGGTAGAATGTATTGTTAAGTCTGGTAATACCTGCATCTTGCTACGGCGTAGTATACGGGTAAGGGGTGTTACACATCAATTCTAGGTTTTGAAGTCTATTCAATTTAATCTATTTTTTACGATTTAGTCATTGACCCAAAAACTAACCATACAATATTTCAATCAACCAACCACCATAAGATTTAGTGTTTATTCATCATCAACATACAAATATTAGTCAATTTCATGCTTAGATGATTCATAAAAGAAACATAAAAAAAACAAGGTTTAGAAGTTTTTGTGACTCTTGAGGGAGTCCTTGTTGAAGATGATAGCAGCATGAAAGGTGATGAAACCACAACCAAAGATGATATTTTTACATTTTCGAAAGCCAAAAATAATAAAATCTATTGAATACTTTGAAGAGAACTCAAAAGAACAAAAGAAAGTTTGGTATCTAAGTACAAGAAAGCTAAAGCTACATTAAAAATGAAGAAACTAACAATCGCTAACTAACTAAATGTATACTAAATCAGGGATAAATCATCCAAAAGTATACTAAATGTGGGATTAAAATATGTTACTTTTACGGTTTATCAAATACCCCCACACTTAAGCTTTTGCTTGTCCTCAAGCAAAATTCTCAACTTACAATTAAAACAAACTTTTCATAATTCATAATTCCTATAGAGAAGGTCTCATCATAATTCATAGATAATTTACACATGGATAATTCAACTCAAAGAGTCCTAAAGATTCAATCACAATAAGTCATACCTTTGTAGTAAGAAAACATAGGTGTCTCCCCTTATCTGAATAATTACCTTTAATTCAAAATCGACAAGGATTGACATCCTCACTAAAGGTTCACTCACACTCAAAGTGTTTAAGGTTCAAGAATAAGCACTCATAAGTCGAACCTGAAAAGTTAATCCCATAAGCTTGCTCGAAAATCAAATCTCCACCATCAGATATGAGATGATACATGATCAAAAGGTCTTTATTAGGGTTGTAACGGTCTAAGGTTAAGGGTGTGGATATAGGTTTGAATTAGAGGTTAGAATCGAGACCGACTTGACAAATTATCTAACTAGAAACAATGAACTAAATATGAATATTGACATCGAATGAAAACTAATAATACCACTATTGATAATTACTCTATAATAAAGAGCATTTTCATCACTTAAAATTTGATAATACTTTAATACTGAACTTTTCTTCAACAATTGGAATTTAAATGCTCTAAGCTTTTTTATATACTACTAATATTGAATATACTTGGGTTTTTTTAAGAATAAACTAAAATATTACATCATAAATGATAAATGTAACTCTTGAACTAATATAATTGGTAACTTAATCAAATCAAACCTCGATTAAAGGATAGTCAAAAGAAAGGGTGATAACAAATACAAAGGGTTTTAGGTTAATATTAGTGGGTGAGTCAATAAAAGGTTGTTAGGATTCAACGGGGTTCACTAGGGGTTAATTTGTGAAGGTAGGCTTTTTATGGAGTAAGTGGGTTAAATCCTAAGTGCCTTTATCATCTCTGTATATCAAATCAAAAGTGTGGTCTCGACATGTATAAACGAGGCAAGTTCTAGAATAACAGTTCAAAGTAGACACACTTATAATCAATAAAGTGAGCATGAAAAAGAATATATGCTCTATAAGGCTCAAAATCTCACAAAAATTATGGGTGTTATTGACATTAATCCTTATAAATTCCAAATTTCAAGGTAATACTCAAATTCAGTTCAATGACCCATCAATTTTAATTTTTAGAAAGTAGACTTACCATGCCTGATTCTCTAGTATTCTTTAAATTTAATCATCAATGCACAATTAACTATGACTTACTCTAAAACATATCAATAAAAATCATAAATCAATGAAATTTCATCCTAATTAGTAATATGAGAAAATACTTGAAAACAAGACTAAATTCAGATTTGAGAATAATGCAAAAAGTCGTGTACTTTTACCCCCACACTTAAGATGTGCATTGCCCTCAAGGTACAAAGATAGATAAACAATTATGTAATAATAAAATCAAAAGAGAAGGGAGAAGTAACATTACCTGAATTTTGGATAAAGTCTATGAAAAGAAACTGATAAGATTGAGGTGAACGGGGAAGCATCTCGAACCATTTGAAATTGAATCCTCAAGTAGCCGGCTTGGTTTTATTGTATCCTAAGCTAAATCTAAATGCCATTGAGAAAAGGAGAAAATAATAAAGGAAGTAAAAAAATAAAAATAAAAATATGAATAAAAGTAAATAATTAAATAGAGATAAGGTCCATGCTCATGTGCCTCTCGTGGTGTCCACACGGCCACGGCCACGGCCGTGTGCAAGGCCGTGTAGGTATGGAAACATATGCCTAAATACGAAAAGAAATAAAACCAAACTAACTAGTACGGTTAGTACTCGGGTTGCCTCCCAAGAAGCACTGCTTAAAGTCTTGAGCTAGACTTACATTGTACGCACAATCATGGTGATTTGAGGAGGTGGAAATCCTTTCTCATGTGATCAACTCGGTTATGGATATAAAGTTTAAGTCGAGTAATGTTTACCTCAAAAGTGTTGAATTTAGGATTGCTTACCTTGACTGTGTAGATAGGAAGACATTAAGTACCTCAAAAGTGATTTCTTTGTTTGCCTTGAGTTCGAATTGGTGATTCGAGGGTCTTCCTTATTCAACAATACCGATCCTCTATTTTGATGTGATTTGTTGTTCCTATCACTCGTCTGAGGTTTCCTTCGGGTTGACTTCGTGTGGTTCTGGTTCCTCATGTAATTCTTCTTTATTGGCACGAGGTCTATGATCCGCTCATGTTTGTAGCTTGGTGGTTTTTCCGCAATAAAGGTTGAGCAAGTTGGTTATCAACCGAATTTACTTTCTCACCTTTATCACTTGATGTTCGCCAAGTCAAGAGCTTGAAGAGTGACTATCTCGTCACCTACATGAAGTATGAGTTCTCCGATAGATATCAATTTTAGCTCTAGTAGTTGCTAAAAGGGTCTTCCTAAAATTAAGGGATCGTGTTGTCTTCATCCATGTCTAAAACGAAAAGTCTCATGGAATACGAATTTATCAATTTTGATTAGAACATTTTCTATTATACCCTAGAATTCTTATAGTTTTATCGCTTAGTTGAATGCTCATCCTAGTTTGCTTGGGTTTCCTAGACCTAGTTGTTTAAACATTTTGTAAGGCATAACATTGATGCTTGCCCTAAATCGCTAATGCATTATCAATAGATAAACTACCAATTAAACATGGAATTGTAAAACTCCCGGATCTTTTAATTTTCAAGGCGCTTCATTTTGTAAGATTCTTGAGCACATTGCGCTTAGCTCCACGTGGTGCTCTTCGTCTAATTTATGCTTTGTTGGTCAAGAGATGTCTTAAAATTTCCTCGAGTCCGTATCGAAAAAGAGCTTCAAGAAGAGGTAAGTTAATATGTAATTTCTTTAAGAGTTTAAGAAACTTACCGAACTGTTCCTCTGAATCGTCTCTTTTTATCGCTTCGGGATAAGGTATGCGAGGTTGGTACTCTTTGATTATCGGTTTCAGCTTTTCTTGTGTTACCTCTATTTTACCTTTTTCTTCCCTGGTTTCCCGTGCCGTGGTAGGCTCGTCTACCTTTGTACCCTATTGAGCTATGATGGCTTGTGTAACAGCCCAATTACGACCCTAATCGGAACGATGGTTTTGGGACCATGAATCCGAGTCAGAAAAATATTTTTAAAATTATTTTCTATGCTTGTTATGTGTGATTTGATGTGAGTGAAAGTTTCGTATTAAAATTTGACCGTTTTGGTGCTTAATTATGGAAAAAGGACTTAATCGCATAAAAGAAAATTTGGTGGTTAAATGTGTGGGTGCCGAATTGTTGATGTCTTTATAAATTGGAGGTTTAAATAGCAATTAGACCTTGAAAAGATGGATAGTGGTTGGCCATCATTATGCATGTAATAGTGTTGGCATTTTATATTATATCTTATCTTATTTTATGTCATAATATATTAATTAACATATTATGATAAAATCAAAATAGAGAAAACATTGCATGTTCTTATTTTCATCCATCTTAACCAAACTAGAAAGAAAAAAGGAGAAAAGCTTCAAAAGGGTTCAATTTTATCTAGGCTTAATTAAGGTATGTTTTAGTTTAAATTTTGATCAATTTCATGATTTGGTGATTGTTATGTGCTCATTTATCAAGCCCATGCATCAATTTTATACATTGATTTCGTATGAGAGATGTGTCATTGAACATAGGTTGAGCTTTGAGATGATTATTGGCATAAAATGGAAGATTTATATTAGATGAACAATTGTTGCTTTGGAGTTTTTGATGAATGATGTTGATTACGGGCTAATTTGAAGAGTTACGAATGTTAGAGTTTGGTTCTATGAACAAATCATAGAAGGATTAAACTTAGAAAATATGGTAGTATATGGACTTATATAATTCTTGGGTTGATGCGGCTATAGGGATGTATGTGTAATTAGGTGTAATTCGGTAAAAATCATAATATGGATTAAATAGAATACATTGTTTCAATAAGGGGTGAATTTGGTAAATTTATAAATTTTGTGTTTAGATTTAAAATTGTGACATATAGGGGCTGCAATGTGCCTAAAGATCAATCGGCTTTATGCTCATTAAGGTATAAATGGGCATGTTTCGAATGAGTATCAATTGTGTATTAAATTGTTAATGTGTGAAATATCGGGGACGAATTGATAAATTGTCCATTTATTTGTCCATGGCTTAATCGAATAGAAATGTATTGAAATGGGTTCAAGTTGAAATTTTGTTTAGATCAAATTTCTAAGGAAAAAGGGTTGGACAAAGGAAAGGCTAAGTTGAACGAGTGATCGAGAAGTTTTATCCATTTCATCCGAGGTAAGATTTAAGAAACCGAGTTGAATTGAATTTTATTTTTACAATGTAACTTTTTTTTCTATTAGAAGATAGGTATGTTATATATACAATATTTGAATGTGCTATGGTGTTGGTCAATTTTGGCCGAATGGAATTATTAACAGTGAAATCAAATATGTGGATTTTTAGTTCGAAACTTGATGGATGTCAATTGAAGGGGTTAGATGATTGATCAATAAGATGGCCGAATGTGATATAATTTGGGATAGAGAACATTATAATTATATTTTTCCATAAGTAATTACACTTGATACGATGTGGTGATATTTAAATTATTTGTGAATGCTATGCCAAGAGAAATGTTAGTAACGACTCTTAATGACCGATACGTTACGAGGGATGTTAGTAACGACTCTTAGTGAGAGATACGTTACGAGGGGTGTTAGTAACGGCTCTTAGTGAGCGATACGTTACGAGGGATGTTAGCAACAGCTCTTAGTGAGCAATACATTACGAGAGATGTAAAGTAACGGCTCTATGTGAGCGGTACCTTACAAAAAGGTACAGTGTAACATCAGAATTATGCTCTAATAATTAAACAAAGAGGGGTAAGAAAACTTGAGGTTTGTACTATGCTTATCATCTCGGAAATTCGGTTACTTGGTATGTGGGTATAAGCTTCGATAAGTAGAAGATTCATATATTCATTATATTTTATAGAACAGTGGTATATAGGAATGAGTATAAGTGTATATATTTATTGCCTTGAAGCTTACTGTGGAAATTGGGTAATTCGGTGAGGTCAGGATGAAATGCAAATAGTTAATTAATTTAGATATATGTATGAGTTGTTTAAATCTTACTAAACTATAAAAGCTTACTTGTATCTCGGTTGTTTTGCATTGTAGATCTCTTTTTTGGACGCTTGGCTTTTGGATGATATTTTGTAATGTATATAAGTCATGCGAAAATGGCTATACTTTTGTGTATAAGTATGATTAATGTATAGAGTTTAAATGAAACAGCTTTTTGGTTAATGAGAGTAACATGATTTTAAAAATCACCAAAAATAGGATAAATGGAATTAGAGAGTGAATAAGATATATATTTAAATCTTATTATGTCTATTTTATATGAAAGAAACGGAGTAGACAAAGGAATTTTATATTATGAGATATTTAAGTTTTAGTGAGACTGGTTCTAAATGACTTTGTGATTCCTGTCTGTCTTGGAAAAATTGTTAAAAATTGTAAAAAATAATCATGGAGCATAGTTTATATGCTTAGAATCCTTAATGAGTCTATTTTTTTATTAGAATAAACAATAACATTATTGAAATTCTGTACAATAAGATAACTAAGTTTTTGTAAAGATGGGTCAGAACCATCAAACAGTGAAATAGGGGAAACTTTGATGAATAAACTATACTAATTGGCCATAGGAAAAATTCTGAAAAAATTATGGTAAGAATATATATGAGCCTAGTTTTAAGAAAAATTTACGGATCTAAATTTTGAGTTTCGTAACTCGAGTTATGGTCAATTTAGTCAACATGATGCAGTTGGATAGTTTTAATTTTTATGCCTCGAATTAGTAGTCAAGTCTAGTAATGCCTCATACTCAACTCCGGCAACGGTCTCGGGTAAGGGGTGTTACAGCTTGGATCTGTTCTTTTGGTTTTATTTCTGTGTTGCTTGGTAGACGTCCTTGTTGACATTCAGAAACCAGCTTTATGAGATGTCCCACTGACCTAGTAAGTTCTCCAACTTGATTCTCGATCCCTTTGATCGATTTTTGTTGTTCATCAAGTCTCGCTTTAGTCTTTTGGAACGAGAATCTGGGTCGCCATGAATTTCGTCAAGATCTCTTCGAGGTTTGATTTCTTCTTTTATGGATATGGCTAATTTTGATAATTTGGAGGAGGTTGCTGCCTTTGATTTCCTTGATTTCCTTATCCTCCCCACGAAAATTTGGATGGTTCCTCTAACCTGCGTTATAAGTGTTACTATAAGGATTATTTTTGGATCTGAAATTGTTACCTATATAATTTGTCTGCTCATGTTCTGCTCCTGGTTGGTAGGGTGGGTACTCAAGATTCGCCACATTCCCACTCGCTTCGTATTGCATTACCGGGTGTACCTGTGAAGAACATAAATTATCAAGTTTTTATTCATCATCTCCACTGTTGTGACATTATTATTGTGTCTATGTTAAAAACTCCGGTTGATTTTTTCGGTTTGGCCCTTGTAATTTGCCATTGATAGGTATTCAACGACATCTCTTCAATAAAGTCGTAAGCCACTTCAGGAGTTTTGTTATTCAAAGTTCCACCGGATGATGAGCCAATCATTTGCCTCGTTGAAGAATTAACACCGTTGTAAAAAGTTTGAACTTCAAGCCACAAAGGTAATCCGTGGTGTGGACATCTTCTCAAGAGATCCTTATATCTTTCTCATGCATCATATAATGTTTCTGCGTCATTCTGCACAAAAGAAGATATGTCATTCCTAAATTTGGTCGTTTTGGCTGGTGGAAAGTATTTTAAAAGAAATTTTTTGGTTATTTGATCCCATGTGGTGATTGACCCTCGTGGTAACGAGTTCAACCACTGTTTTGCTTTATTTCTTAATGAAAAGGGAAATAATCAAGACGTATGGCATCGCCGAAATGCCATTTATTTTGAAGGTATCACGTAACTCTAAGAAATTAGCTATATGAGTATTAGGATCTTCGATCCCGCAAACCATCAAATTGAACAAACTGTTGAATCATTTGTATTGTGTTAGGCTTTAATTCAAAATTGTTAGCGACTATAGCATGCTCGACAATACTAGATTCTCGCCTCTGTCAAATTAGGTTTAGCATAATCATACATAGTACACGGAGCATTCGTTCTTGTACATTTGGCGGTGGATTGTTTTCGTCCATCCTTCAAGAGGATTGGATCTGTCTTGTTGTTCTTCTCTTTGGTAGTCTAGAGCTCGTCTAGTTTCTCTACGATTTCATGAAGGTAGCTTCAATGTCACTTTCAGACGCTTAAAGGTCCTCTTGGGTTCCTTCTAGTCATAAACTAAATGTACCGCTAGGAGAAGAAAGAAATAAATTTAGTGTAAATAAAAATTTAACCTAAACTAAAAATAAAAGTAAATTAGTAAAAATAATAAAATAATGGATAAAGTAATAGAAATAGAGCTTTCTTAATATTTTAGTGTTCCCAAGAACGACGTCAAAAACTTGATCGTGTCAAACAAATGAGTTTTAATATTTATAAAGAATGATCAAACTCAGAGACTAACTATGACAACGATTGAGGCAAGTGCACCTATCGAACAATAGTATAGTTTAGGCAAGATTATTTTATCGAACCCAAAGGAACCTAAAAGTACTACTACTCACTTTCTTTCTATTATTTAGCCTAAAATATGGAGTGATTGGTTTATTAATCTAAAAACTAATGAAAAACTAAACTAGATGCAAAGACAAAAGAATGAAACTTTGGGAGAAGACCGTGGAAAAACTCAGTTGATTACGACGATACCCTCAGGAAGAATCCACCTATGACTTCTTTTGTTATCTAACTTTTAATTCATATGAATTCTTTACTTAGCTTGATCCGTGAGACTCCCTAACCTATATTAAACCCTCTCTCGAGGCGAATAACGCCTAACCTTAGGTTAATTAGTGGAACTTTCGCTCTCTTATAATAACCCCCAAGGAAGCAAGAATCGATCAATGGACTCCCATATTAGGTTTCACCCTAATCCCAGAAAATCTGTTACCCTATCTCTAGGCGTGCGATCAACTCCGCTTAATTATGCTAGATCTACTCTTAGCGGGGTCTATTCCTCCTCTACCTAAGCACATCGATTAAATTAAGCAACATAATTAAGAACAAACTAAGTACTTATCATATAATTTAGAAATCAAATAACAAAATCAATCATAGGTTTCATCTCCTTCAGGTATCTGAAGGGTTTAGTTCATAACAAAATAAGAAAACATCTCAAGAGAAAAGATAAAACAAAACATAAGAAATCCCTAAAACCCCTGAAGGAATTGAAGAGGAGATCCTCTGTCTTGAGTAGAACTCCGGCTTCTTGAGATGGATCAACTGGCTATCTTCGAGTAATTTCCTGAATAAAAGCTCTGGCAGAAAACTCTGCTCAAAACTTCCTTATCTAGAACGACTACCTTGGGTTGTTTATATAGGCTCCTTAGATGCTTTACTTGGCTCCTAAGTACCTCCTTCAAGTAGAATTACTATTAAGGTGTTTAAGTAGGCTTAAGAGTATGTTTCTTTGGCTTTAAGTATCCAAATCCGAGTGAAATTGCTCATTCCTGTGGCAGGGAAACACCCATGGCACACGCCCGTGTAAGTCGTGGCCAGACCGTGTTGGATTTTGTTGACGAGGCACGGCCGCGTAAATTGGGGTAAGGCCGTGTTCTAAATAAATGGCAAGGCACGGCCGTGTGGCTTGAAGTCCAGGCCGTGTTGATTTCTTGGGTTGGCCCAATTTGGTCTGTTTTAAGCCCGTTTTACGTTCTTTTTATCCTTAGGTGCTTTCCTGAGTATAAGATATGAAAAGAAAGGATTAAGAGCACCTTTTTACATAAATCAGGGATAAATCATCCAAAAGCATACTAAATGTGGGATTAAAATATGTTACTTTTACGGTTTATCATATACCTTTCAATGGTTTGAAATGATTGAGTCTAGACCCATTCAAAAGAACCGACATGGAGGTGGTCGAGACACAACTCATTATTAGACAAATCCAAGTATTAAAGAACCCGAAAAAGTAAGGACTTTTTTATGAAACTTCATTCAAGTTTTTCATAGTCCTTCTCTGGGTCGAATTTGATGATCATCGAACCTTCATGACCTTTCATATGATTAAGAGAATGTAGAAGTTCTTGAACAATAATCACATTATTTAAAGTTTGGCAGCCTGAAAGAAAGCTCTCTTGGAAAGGAGAGATCAATGTTTGGAGGATAGACGAAGTCGCATTACCAAGATTTTGGTGATAATCTTATAGGACATATTACATAATCCAATTTATCTGAATTGTGTGATAAAATTTGCCTCTCTCTCTTAGGGATAAGTGAGAGAAGAGTGACATTTAGAGCATTAGGAACTTAAACATCCAACACATTGTGATAACTTTATTCTTTACTTGAGGCCAACATTATTGAAAGAAAAAGGGGTGTAAGCCATTTGGGCCAAAGGATTTTGAAGGTTTAAAAGACCAAACTGCTTTGGCCTTTCCAGTTGGGTAACCTCCGTGCAAAGAAACTGTTTATCAATCTCTGAAAGTTGGGGCCATCCCAATCCAGAATCATCATATCAGAAAGTAGAAACAACCTGCGAGATAGTGAAAAAATTGGCGAAATAATTTAGGATAAGAGACTCAAGTTCGAGTTTGTTCATTATCCATCACCCTGTTGAGTCATTTAGGCCAACTATTCTATTAAAACTCGTCTTGAGCATAATAGATAGGTGAAAGAAGCGAGTATTACGTTCCCCATCAACAGTCTAGTTTACCCAAGATTTTAAGGCCCATAGAAGTTCCTCCTCTTTAAGCACACCATTAAGCTCTATTTGGAGACAAGCAAGAAGGTTAGTTAGAAATCTGAGAGAGCCTCCGAAAGAGCTTTTTCGGTACTCGATTTGCGGGCTAAGAGATGTTTCTTTTTATGGAAAACATTTCCAAAAGTAGAGTGGTTCCAATGCATGAGATAAGTTGTAAAGGGCTTAATTGTATCTAGAATAGAGCAATCAAAATTCACCCAAAAATCTCAAAAATGCATTTAAAAATAAGGTGCTTCAACCATATTAATTAAAGTTGGAAAAGGTTATTTCTAGGCCGCCAATGTTGATTATCCAGATCGATAAGAATTGGACAATGATCTAAATGAGAACAAGAGAGATGTGTGATTGTAGTGTTAGGATATAAAAGATGTAAAATAGGATTAGCGAAGGTATAGTCAATTTTTCTTGGATAAAATCGAAAAGACTCTTATGGTTAGACTAGGTAATTCTTGGTCCTTTAAAACCAAGATCAATAAGGTCATAGTGGTTTAGATAATCATGGAACTCTCTCATATAGGAATGGGATGGAAGATGCCCAATGAGTTTCTCGATACTAGAAATGATCTCATTGAAGTCTCTAGTAGCAATCTGAGGTAAATTGTGACAATCAATGACTTTCAAGTTATGCCAAAGTAATCTATGTTTATTAAATCTAAGGCTAACATAGATTGCAACTAAAAGCCATTGAAAATGAGTATTATGTACAACCATGAAGACATGAATCTCCTATTTCGTATGGCAGAGGTGGTTGATCATAACAACAAAGAAAAGCCAAAGCAACTATGTAACAACCCATTTTTTAGTGGTGTTGAAAACAATAGTTTTGGAACCCCATTTCCAATGTTCGAGTTAATATTTACAAGGTTAGTATTAAAGGTTATCAAAGTTTTGTCCCTTCTTTTTTTAAATGATAGTTAATTAAGGTATAAAGACTAAATTGTAAAAGTTGTAAAAGTTTATCTCTATAAAATTTTAAATTGCAAAGGGTTTAAAATGGTATTGAACCTTTTTTCTATAACAATTAGTGGAAGATGATGTTATCATCCACCAAATTTGGTTAGTTAAGATTAATATAGGTTAATTAAGATTAAAGTAATTAAACAAGGTTAATTAGTTTTAATTATGGTATAAAAGGTTGAAAGTGGATTGAATCTTTATTTTTCTCTTCTCCACCACCAAAACTTCAAGAAAAATAAAAATGGAAAAACTTTCTACGTTCTAATCTTTTGGCCCTTAGTTAGGTATTTCAATCAAGTCATTTTCTTGTAATTTTTATGTTTTTGAGGTCGTGGAAGCTTAATTTAGCTACCCCATCTACCAATTTGCAAATCCGTTAAAGTTTTTAAAATTTGAAATTGATGAATGCTTGAATAAATTGGTACTAAATTGTTAGATTTTAAGCTTAGAAGTGACAAAGGACTAGTTTGTAAAGTTTACTTACTAGTTTTTAACATAGGGACTAAAGTGTATAAATTTCAAAATTGATTTAAAATTTTTGTAATTATGGATAGTAGGGAGTCTTAAAAGGATGTAATTGTGATCGGTTTCAAAATCAAAGCTCAAATTTGAAAGTTATGGTAATTTTGATTTTAGGGACTAAATTGAATAAAATGAAAACTTTAAGGGCATTCAAAAAATGAAATTGAATGGCTCATGCATATTATAGGATGTTATAAAGTGGTTTGAAATGATAAAATAAACTAAATTATGGTTTAGATCGAGAATTGAACCAAATTGAAGATAATCTAGGAAAAGGCAAAATTGTTGATTAGTCCTTAAAATTGTTAAGGTAAGTTAAGTGATTTTCATATGGACTTGATAAGAATTCAATATACTGACATGGTTGAACGTTTTCAAATGCTTGATTTTGGTAATCATAGAGCCTTGTTGGTATGGTATGTTTTAATAACATGTTGTAACATTGTGAATGACATTAAAATGGTATGTTTGAGTATAAAAAGGTATAGTGAACATAATAGCAAAGAATGGCAAAATGCATGATTGAATAGGTTGTGCTTGAATAAGTTGAATTGATATGTTTGATGTCAAATTGAGGTATATTGGATTGGTTGATTTGAAATGGTTAAATACAATGTTTTGGTATGTGTTTGGGATGATTTTATGCGGGTAAGGTTGTGCAATTATGCACCAAACTTGGAATTTGAAATCTTGACATGAAATTAATTTATACCAAAAATAGAGTCCACGTCCCATTGAGCAGTCTTCTTCGTTGCAACGTCAGCCGAAAGTGAGTCACATCGCAACATCGAGTGGCCTAAGGTTACTACGTGACATACTGTTAGGCGACGTCACGACGTCGACCTCAAATTTTTAAAACTTTCAGTTTGGTCATATTTCGTGCTCGAGTAAATAAAAGAGCTTTTGTAAACTCAATTAAGGATCAAATTTAATTACATATCATAATGAGAATAAGTTTATGGCATGTTTGAATGTTTGGTTAGTTTATTTACGTTATATTTAACAGTAGTTGCTCATGAAATGGATGTTGCATCTTGTAGCTCGGACTCGGCAATCGGATCGAGGAAGGGGTGTTTTCGACATCTCATGATAGTGGTGTCGATCTAACCATCAAAAGGAAGGCTATTGACAATTATAGGCATATCAGAGGCCCAAACTTTAGTTTTAGTAATAATCATCCTTGAAGGTTATGCTGATGAACATTTCTTGCATAGTTTTTACAAAGTTCATGTGATGCGTACCCCTTCAGTTCCATACAAGTAGCGTCATGGGTTTTTGCTAGGGTGGGATTCCCGGGAACCTCTCGAACTTCCGAGGGTCTTTGCCTAATTCCAAAAGTGGTAAAGGAATCATTTCCTTTTTGTACATTAGGTCCTCTTGACCCTGAATCAACCATGAGTTCACTCTCAGTTTGAATTTCTTGATGATCATCTCCACTTTCAGGATCTAAGCAATGTGTAACTTGCTCATCAAGTGGAGTTCCATTAGTCCGTTCCAAAAAAATGAGCTTGAGATTTCTTTGATCCAAAATAGTTCGTCGGTGGGGTTCGGATCCCTCACCATGGGACCTTACGATAATGAGTAGGGGGACACTGTGTAACATCCTAAAATTGGGCCTAAGAGAATTGAGCTCAATAGGCCTTGAGCGTAGTAGCGTTTAAATTTTTTTTTTAGAGAATAAGAGATTGGCTTAAATGCAAGTTGGACCAATTAGATAAGTGAGTTTGAAGGTTAGGGGCTTCATGAAGTCCCGGTTCAAGTCAGCCTTAGGAAAAATTTTGGTTTTAGGTGAAAAACCACGGAGGTTGGCGGGTAGGCCTTAAGAATAAAATATGGAGAAAAGTGACACAAGTGGAGTGTGTGGTGTAGTGGCAAAGTGACGCCACTTAAGGACAAGGGAATGACGCCACAAGGAGGGAAGGAGGTCCAAGGTTCTAGTTGTAGCTTTGCATTCCTTTTAGATATTTTATTAATCGAATCTAGACCTTGGCCATAGGGTTATATTTAGTTGCATGGTTTAAGACACAAGGAGCTAGTTGGTAAAGTGGCTAGCGCGTGGATTATGCTACAGGAGAGTCTGGGTTCAATCTCATGAGAAGCAAGGAGTATTTATTTTACTGGATTGACGGTAAGAGTTTCATTGAATTTAAACTCTCTTGACGGAGGATCCCACATCGTAAAGATACAAAGAAGGAAGGTGAAGAGCTAGCTATATAAAGAGCATTCCAGGAGGAGAGTTAAGAGACCTTGGTGGGCGTTTGGGCACGGGAGTGGTCGCAGTGTGTTTAACACCGAGTCCTATCGTGTGTAACTCTCTCTACTCTAGTTGTAGAATGCAAGAATGCCAAAGTTGGCCACGGCAATAGTAGCCACACGAGCATGCGAGTGCACGTGGGGCTTAGACGCGATAGTTGAGGCCATCAAGAGTATTCTTGTGGGTTGGGTCGCTTGGTACGATGGTCAAGAGGCCCAATGGGCTCCAGAGCCCAATAGAATAAATTGTATGATGATGTAGTATATAGTGAACTAGACTAGGTGGAACTTATATACGTGGATAGATTTGTGTTAGGTGGGCCACACGAGCAGTGGGCCCGAATGGGCCGAAATCGAGTTTTAGGCCTAACAATTCCAGAAAGATCGAAAATGGTAGTTGAGTCGTTCAAGGCGACACTGGGCCTTGGGAAAGGCCATTCCAGGTACGAAATTACGAAAATACCCTTGGTGGGTAAATCACGAAAATACCCTTGGTGGGTAAATTACGAAAATACCCTTGGTGGGTAAATTACGAAAATACCCTTGGAGGGTAAATCACGAAAATACCTTTGGTGGGTAAATTACGAAAATACCCTTGGTGGGTAATACCCTTGGTGGGTAAATTACGAAAATACCCTTGGTGGGTAAATTACGAAAATACCCTTAGTGGGTAAATTACGAAAATACCCTTAGTGGGTAAATTACGAAAATACCCTTGGTGGGTAAATTACGAAAATACCCTTGGTAGGTAAATTACGAAAATACCTTTGGTGGGTAAATTACAAAAATACCTTTGGTGGGTAATATTACTGTTATACCCTTAGAGGTTGGTTAGATTGATTATGTTGTATATTATTATTCTGATTATGATGGTAATTTGTTTCATACGTTATTTGATATATGATTTGCATACATGTCATACTGCATACACGAATTATTATGTCATATTGCATGGGTATGATGAGAGGAGGGGGAAGATTGATATCTGTGACTTTGGGTCACCAGTGGTTTGGCACCACCAGTGGTTTGGTACCACAATTGATATTTGTGACTTTGGGTCACCAGAGGTTTGGCACCTCATAGCGACTCGTCCCAGTGGCTTAGCACCACAGTGGGTTGGCCCCACATTTGATAAAACGGGATTGTCGCCAGTGATTTGGTATCACAACGTGGGTTAGCCCCACATGGATTATCCGTGACTTTGGGTCACCGGTGGTTTGGCACCACCAGTGGTTTGGTACCACAGCTTGATATTCGTGACTTTGGGTCACCGAGGTTTGGCACCTCATAGCAACTCGCCTTAGTGGCTTCGCACCACAAAGGGGTTGGCCCCACATTTGATAAAACGGATTGTCGCCATGATTTGGTATCACAACGGGTTGGCCCCACCTATGGATTATTCGTGACTTTGGGTCACCAAAGGTGGTTTGGCACCACATTATATTGATATCTGTGACTTTGGGTCACCAGTGGTTTGGTATCACACGGGGTAGAATCGAGAGTTTTGGATGGTTAGGTTTTGGGTTGCATGACATGCATATTTTCATATGAAATTGTGTAAGGGTTTAACACACGTTGGATGGGGATTTACACACTAAGTCTCGATGACTCACCCCTTAGTTAAATTTTGCAGGTAATCATTAGATCGCGGATTTGGGAGCTGAGGTGGACTCGTGGAGGCCATACATATGTTTAATTGTAAATCCGTTTCTTTTATTTGAACTTATTTTTATTTGGGTTTTTGTTATGTAATAAGGCCTTGGGTATTTTACTTGGTTTCAGCTTTCAATTTGGTTACTGCTTATTATTAAATGATCAATATGGGATTTTCCTAAAATGATAATAAACCGTTTCTTATTCAAAATTGCTTAAACTCGATTTTCACAACAACTATAAAAACACGAACTTTTAACGAACGCTACGCTTTTTAGATATTCCTTTCATGTGACATGCCAGATCCAGTCGTAACGTTTAGGCCGGGTTTGGGGTGTTACACACTGGCAATGGCGGCACCTGCTTTGGTAAAATCAATGTCGAGATTGTTGTCCAATGCTAAGATGGGTGGTTGAACACCATCCGAGATGACCCGACCTCTTATAAGTAAAAAATGTGAAAACCTTGACCGAACTCAAAATGGGGAGACATCCACGTGGAGGTCGCGACATAGGCTAATGGATCCGAAGGTGCTTGAGGGTCATTCACCGACTCGAAGTGGTAAGAAGAATGGTTGCGTTGAAGGTTCGGGGGCCAGTCTCTATTAGCTGCCTAGGGCCTTCTCCACAAGACAACATTTTGGAGGAGTCTCCTTGGTCAACTTCCTTCCATCATGGTTGTCTCGAGGCCATTGATGGGAAGAGAAGGAACAAGGGTTGAAGAAATTGTGCAAGAGGAGGAAATACTAGCAGTAGAATTGAAGCAAGGAGAGAAAAACGTAGTAGAAGGTGCACTTAGATTGGGATATAACATAGGAGCAGTAGTCCTTTTGGTTTTATTGGCGAGAGAGGACTTTGCTTTTAAAGCTGTCGAAACTATTTTTAAATCGGGTTTTGAAAAAATGGGGATCGACTTTAAAACGAAAATGGAGTTGCCACCAATCCCTTTTTATTTAGGTGTGATTGGATCACCTTGTAAAACGTTTTATTTTAAAATACTAATTTTGGTCCACGAAAACAAAAATAGGTTCGGGAGTCGGTTACGTATGAGGAATGATTAGCACCCTCATAACGCCCAAAAATTGGTACCTAATTGATAAAATCATGTCCTAATGTTGAAAATAAAAAAAAAAATTAAAATATGATCCTTTTATTAGAAAACCAAGACTTACCTATTTCAAAGAAAAAAAATGTTATATCTAGTAAGTTAGGAAATAACATCTCACGACTTTGAAACTCGGTTCGCTTTTAATTTGAAAAATTCCTACATCGAGACACAAGACATCATATCCAGTAAGTTAGGAAATAATGTTTTGAATTCTCAAGAATAGTTTTTTTTATTTAAAACTTGAGATTTCTTTGTTCGGAGGGAATATAAACATCACATCCAGTACGTTAGGACACGGTGTTTTAAAACCTTCGTAATCAAAGTCATCTTACGATTTATAAAACTTGTAAAAGGATATTTAGTTATTTAGCCAAACGAAAAATTGCAACCCAGTACGTTAGGGCACTATTTCTCGAACTTCTAAATACTCAAAACATTGCCTTATTTTTTAAAAAAAAAACTTTTAAATAACATATAGTAATTTTGTAAAAAAATATATCTTTATTTTAAACAATAATCTATGTAACATTATTGTATTTATATATTATCAAACATAAATGTTAAAAGCAATTATAATACACTATTATTTAATATAGACAATATAAAATACAACCAAAATAACTACACTAAAGTAATCATAAAATAATAAATAAATGAAAGGGCATTGTATGGACAAATAAACAATATATATAGAACATAAAAAAATACTAAATAAATATGAACTTTTCATGAAAATATATAAATGTGAAAAATATATACCTATATATTGAAAATGAAAAGAAAAATATATTTTAAAATAAATAATTTATAAAAATATATTTATAATAATCTAATACATATAAAACTACATTTAAAATTAAATAATATACTATACCATATAAATTTTTTAGATAAAATAAATTTTAAAATAATATAATATTATATCATATACAAAATATTAAAAATATAGAACATAATAACTAATATATTAATCTAAAATAATATGTAATAAAATAATCAAATAAAAAATAAGGACAATATGTAATAAGATATATAAGTTAAATAGATTAATATACAAATAATCGAAAAATATATTATTTTAACATGATAAAATAATTAAAAACAATATTAAAATAAAATAAAAATAAATAAAGAAAGAAGGGTTAAAACAACAATTAAAACAGATTAAAAGGATTAAATTAAAAACATGCGTTAAACCACGAGGATTAATATAGCAATTAAGCCAAATATCAAAACGACGCCGT
>CP106723.1:6419064-6552820 GCA_025506655.1 Gossypium rotundifolium | reverse complement strand
TTAGTACTTTTGGTTCCTTTGGGATTCGACATTTCGGTCTTGCCTAAACTATACTACTGTTCGATAGGTGTGCTTGCCTCCATCATTGTCTTAGTTAGTTTCGTGTTCGATCATTCTTTTTATAAATTTTAAGACACGAGAAAACAACGATCAACGTACATACAAGATATAGGCAATACTAAGAATCGCTATATACCATGTTGTAGTAAAACCGTTAGATTAGATAATAGTGCAGTGAAAGTCGATTTATGAGCTGATGCAGGCGATAAATTGTTGTACGTGATAAACTTGCAATTAAACCGCCAGATTAGAAATGATATAATCTTTCTTCTCTTCACAACCCAGCCCAAAATACTTAATACAAATGCATGAATACATTCAAGCTCACAGAATAGAGACATTTACACAGTCAGTCAGTCGGAACAGATAAACAACACACTTTACAAACTAGATCCAAACTCACACATCACACACACTCAGTACATATATCAATTCATGAACACCCTCACTAAACTTAACTAAGGGTCGGAGCACACACAATACATTTTTGGATCAGAAACGCACTTGGAACCAATTTAAGTGCCTTAGGACCACACGCTCGTGTGCTTTGGCCGTGTGGGTATGCCTAGGCCGTGTGGAAGGTAAAAAACCCATGTAAAAGGGGCATACAGTCATGTGACGGAAGCACACACCCATGTGAAGAGAGGCACACGACCGTGTGACTGAAGCACACATCGTTGTGGACCAAGAACATGGCCGTGGGAGTAGGCCATGTAACTTTTTGTCCACTTGCACTAAATTCAAGTACAGGGCTGACACGACCGTGTGAGGGTCTCACACGCCCGTGTGCCCACTAGACACTACCGTATGTCCCAAAACACACGCTCGTGTGGAATCCCTAAATTCTCAATTTGGCCACACAACCGTGTGGCCAGGCAATGTGACTCCAAATCACTCAAACCCTAATCCCCAAACTCACATGCCTGTGTGCCTGAAAGGCACGACCGTGTGAGAAGTGATAAAATCCCCAAATCAGCTACACGGTCGTATGGAACCTAAACGAGCCCGAAAACCTTAATTCCCAAAAGCACACTGTGTGTGAGCGCTGCACACGCCTGTGAAAACCTAGTGCATTTAAACCATCCTAAAAATAGCCCCAAAATCATACTTCTAGCCCCGAAGCACTTCCAGCCCTCAATGATTTGAAAATATACCAAAACGCACAAATTCTAAGCATAATACGATGATACAACATCGAGGTTAGCAGGTTTACAAACATCCACACCTATGATTTCGAATTTTAGTAAAGATGAAGAAGAATTTGCAATTAAAACAGAAAGAGATATAGAACCCACACCTGTTTGACGACGGAGGAGCAAAATTCTTCGAAATACGCCCAGCGTAAATCGTTTACAAAAATAAAAGAGCCAAGGCCAAAAAGTAAAAAGACAAAGAAAAGGGAAAAAAAGAAGTATAAAATTCCCGCAAAAGAAAAATAGCAAAATAAAATAAAAATAAAAATAAAAATAAAATAACAATAAATAATTAAAAGAAATATTAACTTAAAACTAAACAAAATACACAATAAAAAGGTTCCCAGAATGCGTACATAACGACTCGAACCCAAAACCCAAAGGCTCACTAACACTCACTCAACTACCAAACCAGTAGGCCCATTCTGATACTAAACACTTCACTAAGCTCAATATCACCACCAATTCTCTGACCCTAACCACAAAACCCAAAACTTTTATCCCTAAAATTCAGGGTGTTACAAGTGACCCTTCCTTAAAAAAATTTCATCCCCGAAATTTCCAACTAACAGATCAGTGGTATAACACAGGCAACACCACCACGCTCCCGCTACGCACTCAAGCTCGAGTAGAATCAAATCGACCTAAGACCTCACACACACCCCTAAAAGACTTAACCACTGAAGCAGATACACAGTTATCCTTTCATACACACAAACATTATCCAACGAGTAACCATCAATGTCATTCAAATAAATCACACACAGATTCAGAACAATCTACAACCATTCCTGTCTTAATGTCATCGCGGACATTCCCTAATTCGATGCTTCATGGACCCATATCTAAGACACGCTCCCATCTTCTTCCAACAGTAGTCCGAATGGCGCTTCTTACAGTGCTCACATACCGAAGTGCTCATACCACTACCAACACCCTCTGTAAAACCAGTATTGCTACTCACATGCGTTCTAACACGCTTCGCAGAACGAGGCTCCAACCTCGGAAGACTGCAATCTCTTTTCTTCCCATAATCCACACACCTAGCCTGAAGGGTTTCACTAGTATCCCTTATCCTATCCTCGAACACCTTCTCTAATACCTCCCTCACCACCCGAGTCAATGCCTCAATACCAAGCTCCAGGTTATCGCTATCCAAAGTTGACAAAATTGCGCTGTCCTCTAACTCCTGAACAGACTCACGTCTCAGAGAAGTAGATGACTCCTCGCGACCTTGCTTACCTTCAGAATCCATATCAGTCATGTGGTTAACTTAAGATATCTACACTTTCAGAAAGTAAACACAAAATAAGTACAAGAATCTACATTTTTAATCTTACGATTTCAGATTTCTACCTGGACTAGTATCGGAGTCCAGACAGTTTATTTTCATAAAACTTTTCCCGAAATACGAATAATTTCATCTTACAGTGGTAAGGTTTTTCAAAAACTCCCGTTTAAAACCAACCACATGCGCACATGGACACGTAGAAACACAGGCCAAGTTTTTGCAAACCTGGCTCTGATACCACTAAGTGTAACACCCAAAACTCGGCCTAGAAGTTTAGACTGCATCCCGAATGTCACATTGGTCACCAAATAATCAGAAGTTAAATTTTAAAAAATAAGTTCTCAAGTCAAACCGAAACATTTAAAACCCAGTATATAGAATTAAAATTAGGTAAAACATATCACCGAAAATAAATTAAAATGGAATTTGTACCATAGTTTTATAAAATCTTACAGTCCAAAAATCGTTTAACCAAATATAAACTGACAATATAAACCGATAATCATTTATTTCCATCGAGGTTGTCTGAGACCTCCGCACACCGAGTCCAGCAACAGAATTCAAGAAAGGTACCTGAAAAAGAAACATTAAGAGGGGGTGAGCTACACGAGCTCAGTGTGAGTTCTAAAACAGTTAAAAACATATTTCAGAAGAAAACACCATACGGTAGTTCAAAACAAACATACTTGCAGATGTAAGTAGAAACAGGTACCAGACAAGGAACCAATGTTCCAACACACCATCAAAACAGATCACACCAAGTCATACACACACAGACAGAAAACAGTCAAGCAATAATACAGACAAATCTCATAGACAGATGTAAATGAAATGCAGTCAGAAAATATAACCCATACATCCAGCCAACACACCTCTCCGTCCCTCGATCACACCTTATAAGAGTTGTTAAAGCTCATCCAACCAATCACACCAATTAGGACCTCAGAAGGCCCATCCAACCCTACACACCACATACGTGGACTAAGCCACTCAAATAATAATACGCAGCAGGGCTAGCATATGTACTGTATTGTGTAATGCGGTAGACCGTGGTACAGGCCAGATCAGATAATGGTGCGTAGTAAAGCTGACATACGTAAAGTATAGTGCAATATGGTAATTCGCTATACAGTCATGTTGCAGTTAAAACTGCCAGATCAGATAATAGTGCGCAACAAAGCTGACGCACGAGTGGTACAGTGCGATAAATCATTGTATGTATAAACTTACAGTTAAACTACTAGATTAGAATAGATGCAATCTTCCTTCTCTTCACAACCTAACCTAAAATACTTTATGCAAATGCATGAATACATTCAAGCTCACAGAACAGAGACATTTACACAGTCAGTTAGTCGGAATAGATAAACAACACACTCCACAAACTAGATCCAAACTCACACACTCAGCATAGATATCGAGTCACGAACACCCTCACTAAACTTAGTTAAGGTTCGGAGCACACACAATACATTTTTGGATTAGAAACGCACTTGGAACCAATTTAAGTACCTTAGGACCACACGCCCGTATGGAAATACCTAGGCCGTGTGAAAGGTCAAAAATCCATGTAAAAGGGGCACACAACCGTGTGACAGAAGCACACACCCGTGTAAAGAGAGACACACAGCCGTGTGACTAAAGCACACACCCGTGTGGACCAAGAACATTGCCGTGGGAACAGACCGTGTAACTCTCTATCCGCTTGCACTAAATTTGAGTACAGGGCTGACAAGGCCGTATGAGGGTCTCACATGCCTGTGTACCCACCGGACATGATCGTATGAGGGTCTCACACGCTCATGTGCCCACCAGACACGGTCGTGTGTCCCGAAACACACGCCCGTATGGAATCCCTAAATCTTCAATTAGCCACACGGTCGTGTAACTCCAAATCACTCAAACCTTAATCCCCAAACTCACATGCCCGTGTGCCTGAGAGGCACGGCCGTGTGAGACGCGATAAAATCCTCAAATCGGCCACACAATTGTGTGGCACCCAAATCAGCCCGAAACCCTAATTCTTAAAAGCATACGACCATGTGAACTAGCACACGCCCGTGTAGAAACCCTAGTGGCCACGAAACTATTCTAAAAATAGCCCCGAAACCATACTTTTAGCCTCGAAGCACTCTCCAACCCTCGATGATTCGAAAATATACCAAATCACACAAATTCTAAGCATAATACGATGATACACCATCGAGGTTAGCAGGTTTACAAACATCCACACCTATGATGTCGAATTTTAGTAAAGACGAAGAAAAATTTGCAATTAAAACAGAAAGAGATACAGAACCCACACCTGTTTGACGATGGAGGAGCAAAATTTTTCGAAATATGTCCAACAGAATCGTTTGCAAAAATAAAAGAGCCAAGGCTTAAAAGCAAGAAGACAAAAAAAGGAAAAAAAAAAAAAGAAACGTCCCGCAAAAGAAAAATAGCAGAATAAAATAAAAATAAAAATAATAAATAATAAATAATTAAAAGAAATATTAACTTAAAACTAAAAAAAATAAAGCACAATAAAAAGGTTCCCAGAACACATACACAGCGACTCGAACCCATAGCCCAAAGGTTCACTAACACTCATTCAACCACTAGACCAGCAGGCCCATTCTGATACTTAAACGCATCACTAAGCTAAATAGCACCACCAATTATCTGACCCTAACCACAAAACCCAAGATTTCTAGCTCTAAAATTCGAGGTGTTACATTCTTGATCATGCTCATAAAGGAACAAACACGATGAGACAGTCATAATTGTAGATGCTAACAAAAAAATTGAAACTCTTAGAATGCAGGAAAATGATATAGGAAAATACAATTACAGTTACAACTGTTCAAAATTAGAGGCAAAATTTTGTAAGAAGGAGAAAAAACCATAGGTATATTGCTTATTTCTCTTTAGTCCTTGAAGGCTACAGTCAATCACATGTGGTATTTTGACAACAGATGTTCTCGCCACATTCCAGGTAACAAATCATACTTATTTGATTTGGCACAATTGCAAAATCCACCCTCAATATTTTAGGATTTTTTTATTTTAGCCCTTAATGTTTTTTTTGTTTCAATCTCACCCATAGCGCTGCAAAAATTTTCAAATAAGACCAAAATTGATAGAATCCATTAGTAAACTAACAATCAACCATTCTTTTCCATGTGGTATGCCACCTCAGTTGATATGGCTGACGTGGCATGCCACATCATTGATGATGTGTTCTGAGAGTAAAAGAGAGAGAGAGAAAGATGTATGTGGTGTCACAACCCCAATGATGAGATTCGTGTTCCATCAATGGTGGGTAGAGTGATTTACAAGATTAACAAACTTGGAAAGGCAACAATGTATGTTTTCCTAGTTTTGTTCTTCTTTTTTTATTATCTAGCCTTCAAAATTCTTCATTTCCGTTTTTGAATTTTTTGCATATTTTATACACTAAATTTGAAATCAATGAAATATTTGAAATTTTTTTAAACAAAACATTGTCACAATTTCAATGGATTTCTCATTCTAAGCATTACGATTCTCATTTGATTTCATTAAGGAAAAATTAGTAGAACTGAAAAAGAAGAGAATTTTGTAGAAACACAAATAGAAAGAAGTTTGATTCGAAGTGGTATCTTAAAGAGAATTTACAGAATTTTTACATTTTTTTAAGGTCTAACCCAAGCATATATAAAGCCATTGTAATTTTTCATGACACTAAACCTGTATCACAAAAAACTGTAGTAGAAGAATATAAAGATGATGGTCAAACTAATGATAGAATTTTAAATTTTTTAATACACTCAAGATCAAATTGGATAGCTAAGAATAGTAGATCCTCAATAATCTAGTACTTGGATGTATTTTAATCCACATTTGTAAGTTGGAGAAGTTGATTTGTGATTTAAACTCAAACTGACTGTAGGGAATTGCACTTATTATTATTATTATTATTATTATTATTATTATTATTATTATTATTATTATTATTATTATAGAAATGACTATATCTCTAAAACCATTGTGAAGATGACTTAAAGATATATGACTTGGGAAAAAGAATTGCTCCAAAAGGTGGTCAGAAAGTCTTAAAAAAATTCTAGTGGAAATTACACTTGTTAAACCCAGTGGTTAATCTTAAACTTTCCATAGAGAATTGCACTACTTTATGAAAACGACTATATCTTAGGTTACAAGCCACGAAATTATGTGATTCAAAAAATGTTTTGAAAATTACTTGAAGCTCTACGATTTAAGCACAAGTATCATCCAGAAATATGGATGGATTATCTCCAAAAGTCCAACTGAAGTTGACCTTTGTAGAATCCTACAAGATTGGCTTCAAATTCTTACATAACTTCAATCCTTGTTCTCAACCAATTAGATCTTCTCCACTATTCTGTAACTTACTTTTCCTTTTCCACATTTATATACTGGCACTCCCTAATGTATAGTTTATGTGTTTTTTGTTCAACATGCATTTAATGGAATTTATACCACCGTATTCCTCAATTATACTTTTTTACGTATATTTTCTTTATTCGCCATTAGTACTTGCCTTTCAATTCGCCAATCTAGGCACATGCTCACATCTCGCACATCTTCTCTCAACAATACCGAGGACTTGAGGACTTAGCTCAGTAACACCCTATCCCGAGTATGTCACGGATTAGGGTTAGAAGCATTACCGATGATCGAAAACATTTACTTAAATTATCATATAGCCATTCATCAATATCAATCATAGTGTCCCTTAAGTAGGTCATCGAGACCATAGACATGCCTATTAATCGGGTTGGGACTAATTCGAAACACATACAAAGTTTCATGGAAGAATGAAAACTTTTCTAAATACAGGGGATATACACCCGTGGGAGTAGGCCGAGCTTCTCCCACGGCTACTTGACACACCCGTGTGTCTTCCCCATGGCTATATACTGCCAAAACCCATACGGCTACCAAGCACGCCCGTGTGCTAAGGCCGTGTCCTTTAAGGTCATATACTACCATTTCTCACACGACCTGTAGGCACGCCCGTGCCATGACTGTGTACTCTTAATGCTAGCTACTGACTTTTAGCCCACGGTTACTAGGCACGCCCGTGTGCCATGGCCGTGTCACACAATAGGTCACTTGCAAGACCAACATGCCACCCATTTTGGGTCTCACCTACAAGCAATACATACCAAATCATAATATGAATATATGGCAACCAAAACATACCAAATTGCTCACTTCATCTTTACATTCAATACCAATTCCATTCATACTAACTTACAAACTAAATCCTACATCATTTCAAGCATATATCATCCATTTGCTTAACCAAAACTTAACCATTTCATATGCATCAAAACATACCAAAATATATGCTTCATATAACTCATTCATTCAAGCATTTTATCAACTCAAGACTAACCAAAACATATGGCTAGAATAATCTTATAATCACATACACTTACCTAGCCTATATATGCCATAATTAGCTATATACATTTTAAAAAGGGTACCAAAATGATTTTAATAGTGTGATGACGATCTGTGACAGTCCCGAGCCTTCAGTAGCTTTGATGACCTATAAAATAGAGAAAACACGTACAGAGTAAGCTTTCTAAAAGCTTAGTAAGTCATAATACAAATAAACCTAGCATAAAAGCATATATGCATAAAGTACATTGACACATAACATTTACTTAGCAACTATCACATATTGTTTTGGTTCATATACTTGGACCCAATTGCCACATTCATCCATACCAGAATCATATGTTTATATATACAAATCCTTTTTAAACACTCTTGCATCTTATTCTAGTGCTCATATTCAATAATACTTTTCTTTAATTCAAAGTCATATAGGTACTTACCTTTTATACACCTTTATTGTACATACCTAACATATCCGAAATAAATATACATTCAAGTAATTGTTCATAGCTCGATTTGCTCATTGAGCGAGCCTTCGTAATCTAATATGATACGAAAACTCGTAATAATTGTACAATGACAACATCCTGCACGTGGTCTTATCGGATGTTGATGCCACCGCCCCAGACAAGGTCTTACTCGTATTTAGATATCGATGCCATCGTCCTGCATGTGGTCTTACTCGTATTGAGATATCGATGCCCTTGTCCCGTATAGGTCTTACTCATATTTAGATATCGATGCATCTTTGTCACTGTGGTCTTACCAGATTTAGATATCGATGCCACTATCCACGATGTGGTCTTACACGTAAATGATATCGATGCCATCGTCCCTAATGTGGTCTTACACGTAAATGATATTGATCCACCGTCCTTGACAGGTCTTACACGTAAATGATATCGATGCCACCGTCCCTAATAGGGTCTTACACGTAAATGTATATCGATGCCACTATCACGGATGTGGTCTTACACGTAAACAGATATCGATGCCAATGCTCGGCGATGTGGTCTTACACGTAAATGATATCGATCTTAACTTAAAATTTATGCACACATCATCTTGTAAACATTCAACGTTATCAAAAATCACATAGACATACATATTCTAAAACAAATACATTTATTTGCATAATGACTTACCTCGGATTCAATCTATCTGAATGGGAAACCAATTTACTCGTTTCTCGTCGCTTTCCATGATCTAAGTTCGTTTTCCTCGGTTCTTGATCTAAACATATCCAGAATTAACCCTTTTATTCACTAATTCATTCAATTCAATCCAAAAACACATATTTAGGGCAATTTACAAATTAGCCCTCATACTTACACAATTTATCAATTTAGTCTATTTTTCTCAAAACATCAAATTCACAAAATCAATACACAACCAAGCTTAGCCGAATATATATATATACTTCATACAAGCCTATACGTTTCATCAATTTGGAAATTTAGTCCTTAAAATTACTATTTTCTCAGTTTAGCCCTAATTAACCAATTTCACCAAAATCTCAAGAACAAAGTATGTTCATCTAGCTCAAATCTTCCATTTAACATCATAAAACATCACAAAGCTCAACATATCATCAATGACATAACTCACAAACATCATAAATTCAAAAAATTAAGACATGGGCTTGATAGTAGAAGAAGCAATGATTACAAAAATGTAGAAATTATCAAAAATCGAAACCAAATCATACCTTAATTTTGGCTTGATAGCAACCGAAACCTAAAATGGTTTTCTTCTTTTCTTTCTTTTTGTTTTTTGGCAAAATAGACTAAAAATGGCTTTATTCATGCCATTATTTCATTATATAACTTATAATATTAAAATAATGCTAATATAACTTATAAATTAATCATATAAAAGCTTGATATATATAAAAATACATGTTACCGTCCATTTTTTGTGATTTTGGCCAAATTGCCACATAAGGCCCTCACTTTTACAAAGCCACAACACATTGATACTTAACAAATAGCAAGCAACTTTCACATTTAATGCAATTTCATCCTTTTGTCAAATTAAACACACAAACAGTCAAATTAGTTTGCGGAAATTTAGTACGTGCTTAGTCATATATCAACGGCACAGAAAATAATATTAAAATAATATTTGGACTTAGATTCGTGGTCCGAAAACCACTGTTCTGACTTGGGTATAAACTGGACTGTTACAATTCTCCCTCCTTAGGGATTTTCGTCCTAAAAAATCTTACCGTTAAACAGATTCGAATATTGCTATCTCATTGAGTTTTCAGACTCCCACGTAGCCTCTTCTATGCCGTGTCGATTCCGTATTACTTTTACTAAAAAATTTTCTTGTTTCTCAATTCTATCACATCATGAGCTAAGATACGGATCGGTTCCTCTTCGTATGTCATATCAGATCGGATTTAAATCTCAGATGGGACACTCACATGTGACGGATCAGATCGATATCTACGGAGCTTTGAGACATGAAACATATTATGGATCATTTTTAGTTCAAAGGGCAACCTTAATCTATATGCAACCGGTCCGGCACGTTCAATAATCTCATACGGTCCGATGAACCTCGGACTTAACTTGCCTTTATGTCCGAATCAAAGCACTTTCTTCCACGGAGACACTTTCAGAAATACTTTGTCGCCAATTTCAAATTCTATATTCTTTCATTTCAAGTCTGCATAAGACTTCTGATGGTCAGATGCTGCTTTAAAACAATCTCGGATCAATTTCACTTTCTATTCTGAATCTTTTATCAAATCAACCCCATATAGTTTATTTTTACTAAGTTCGGTCCAATACAGAGGTGTACGACATTTACGTCCGTACAAACTTCATAAGGTGCCATTTTGATGTTTGACTGAAAATTATTGTTGTATACAAATTCAATCAATGGCAGGTACCATTCCCACGTACCAATAAACTCAAGTATACAGTATCTTAGTATGTCTTCGAGAATCTGAATAATTCGCTCGGATTGACCATCCGTTTGTGGATGAAAAGCTGTACCAAAATGTAATTTCGTGCCCAAAGCTTCTTGTAATTTTCTTCCAAAATCGCGATGTGAATCTCGGATCTCTATCTAACACAATGGATAGTGGCACTCCGTGTAATCTCACAATCTCAGAAATATAAAGCTCGGCTAATTTGTCAAGTGAATAATCAGAGCTTACCGGAATAAAATGAGCAGATTTCGTCAATCGATCAACCACGACCCAAATCACATCTTTCTTTCTCGGAGTCTGAGGCAAACTAGAAACAAAATCCATAGTCACTCTATCCCATTTCCATTCAGAAATAGGAATTTGGCTATAATAAACCAGACGGAACTTGATGTTCAGCTTTTAATTGTTGACAATTTTGATGCTTGACTGAAAATTATTGTTGTATGCAAATTCAATCAATGGCAGGTACCGTTCCCACGTACCAATAAACTCAAGTATACAGAATCTTAGCATGTCTTCGAGAATCTGAATAATTCACTCGGATTGACCATCCGTTTGTGGATGAAAAGCTGTACCAAAATGTAATTTCGTGCCCAAAGCTTCTTGCAATTTTCTTCCAAAATCGCGATGTGAATCTCGGATCTCTATCTAACACAATAGATAGTGGCACTCCGTGTAATCTCACAATCTCAGAAATATAAAGCTCAGCTAATTTGTCAAGTGAATAATCAGACCTTACCGGAATAAAATGAGCAGATTTCGCCAATCGATCAACCACGACCCAAATCACATCTTTCTTTCTCGAAGTCTGAGGCAAACTAGAAACAAAATCCATAGTCACTCTATCCCATTTCCATTCAGAAATCAGAATTTGGCTATAATAAACTAGACGGAACTTGATGTTCAGCTTTCAATTGTTGACAACTAATCATTTCAAAATAAAGTAAAAAATATCCTGTTTCATACCAGACCACCAATAGTGTCGTTTCAGATCATGATACATATTTGTACTACACGGATGAACAGTTAAACGACTATTATATACTTCGTTCATAATCAACTGGATTAATTCAGGATTTCTCGGAACACAGACACAATCTTGAAATCTCAATCAATCATCAACAACTCAAAGCTCGAAACTAGAATTTGAATCACATGAACTCGTTTCGCTAACACTTCATTATCAACTTTCTGAGCATCACATATCTGCTGTAAAAACAACAGTTTTGCATTTCAATTCAACTAACATTGAACTATCATCAACCAAATCTAACAATCCAAAGTGAAAAACTCGGTCTTGCGAACCCTCTGTTGGTTAATTCTTGTAACAGTGACTTTAACTCTTTCAATTCTATTGGTGTCAATCTATACCAATCTATCGAAATAGGGGTCGTACCAGGCAACAGATCCATACCAAATTCAACTTCACAAATCGAAGGCACTCTCGGCAATTATTCAGGGAAAACATCAGAGAACTCACAGGCTACTGGCACCAATTCAACTTTCTTTTCATATACTTTCAAATCAATTACATAAGTAAAATATGCATCGTAACCCTTTCTCACATAACTTTGAGTTTTCAAAACAGATATCACAGTAGGCATTCCATTCAAATCATTAAACTCAACTCGTACAATATATAAGGGTGATGAGCACGTCGATCGTAGTGACTGCCTTCGATGATGTGTAGCGGATAGAGGGTTGACTTAGTAGTCCCCACGGTGTGCAGGTTGGTACGGGTGATGTGTAGCAGATGGCATATAGGCTTGGGTTCGGGATTGCACTATTACTTATAAATTGCTACATGTATATGTATGATATGTTATATGCCTAAATCGTTTGGGACTTAGTGTTGGTTATACACACTGAGTCTATTTGACTCACCCGTTGTGGGAATATTTTTCAGGTGACGATCAGTGATGGACCGGGTCGGCGGGAGCTTACGGGTGGCCATGTTCAGTTCGGGATTCTATTTCAATTTGGACTTTTTATATTTTAAGTATTTTTGAATTTATTTCGGGTTTTGTTTTGATGTAATAAGGCCATAGTTATGAACTGTTTATGCATGCATTTTAATTATTTTCTTACGATACGAAATTTCTATCAAACTAATGATTAAGTAAATTTTATTTAGCAACGAACTCTAAAACCAATTCGCATATCTTTTAACTTAAAGTTTTGAAACATAAAAATGGAATTTTTATAAAAAATTATATTTCAAAAATAAACCAGTTTCCTACTTGAGCCCAACCCAATTCGAGTTTTCTCCCAAAATTACTCAAAGATTTTTAAAAGATACAAACCAGTTTTGAACCGTTTACTCAAGGAATATACCGGATCTGGTCAAGGTTCGTGGGCCAGGTTTGGGGCGTTTCAGCTTGGTATCAGAGCCCAGTTTTTAAACTCTCGGCCTTGGGTTTAAGGCCTACAATGTTTTTAAATAGAGCCCAAATAAAGCTTTGTGAAAAGTTTGGAAAATAAGCAGGTTTTCAGGCATGGCACCCAAGTCTCCGACCCGAAGTCCACCAGGTAAGTACTTCTACTTGTTGTGTGAATTATAGTATGAATTGTAGAAGGGTAGGAATGGAACGTAGATTAGTGTACTAAGTACTTGAACCCTAGGACTAGTTTACCCCAACAATTGCATAAGACTTAAAGCCTAATTAAACAACCCTGTGACTAAGCCACCGAGTTAAGGTGTGGCAACCATTGTGCGATGTCAGGATTGGATCCCAAGAGCTCGGTACTTAAGCGATCCTAGTGACTCACCTTTCTTCATTGAATCCTACCAGTGCGTAGCTACGGCTCACCCTAACCAAGAGGACTTATTCACGGGCTAAACCTAATAATTAAAACCGAAAGGGACTAGCCATATTTTATGAAAACCCTAGTTTTAAAATCACTAAATTACCCTTTTAATTGTGGAACAACTATTTTTTCAAAATATTTTCGATTTATAAAATTACCTAAATACCACAGTGGTAAAATTATGAAAATGCCCTTGGTTCCTAAAATTTCCATCGCCTTGATTTTAATAAAATTGCCATCGTATAAAATGTCCACAAACCCTATTCGCAAAATGTTAAAATACCCCGATTTGGAAAAATTACCAAATTACCCCGACTTACCAAAATTACAAAAATAACTCGATCTCTAAAATTTACGCAACATCACCGATTTAGAAAACAAATTTCTAAAATAACCCCAAGTTTTACAAATTTTGAAATACCTTGATTCATAAGGATTTTTGGAAATTACCCCGATTTATTACCAAAATACCCCTGTAGGTGAAATGACGAAAATACCCCTAGGATAAGAATAGACAAAAATGTTGGAATAGAGAATGTTTATGGTAGATACTACTGAATGGATGTGTTTTCTTGAATTAGGATAGAAGACTTGAAACCTTGAATGATCGAAAGAACTACTATTAATCTTCTTTCATAAAACTTATCCGCGGATAATCAGTGGAACAATGACTAATACATAAAATTTCTTAAATCAGATTAAAGCGCGAATGTAGACATGAGCTCTAGGGGACGTGGTCGTAATGTGCGAGGACGCAGTAGAGGCAGAATGACCGTGTCGGAACCCGTTAGATCGAGCCAAGGGTCCGATAATGAGGTACCACCACCGCCACCACTAGCTGTTGGTGTTAAGCAGCAAGATCAGACGGGGGTGATGTTTGACGCAGCGCGGTCTTGAAGTTCTTGAGATGGTGGCTGGAGCAAGTGGAAATATGGGAGCTCAGAAGTCTGTGCCTGAGTGACTCCGAGCCAATGGAGCTGAGGTGTTCCATGGTATATCTAGTGTGAAACCCAGTACAGCTGAGTATTGGTTGGAGGCAACGAAACAGATTATGAATGAGCTGGATTTGACCCCTGAGGAGAAACTGAAAGGAATGGTGGTGCTGCTACGCGATGAAGCTTATCAATGGTGTCTCACAACTCGGGATGGTGCCACAGCTGAGGATCTTACTTGGGATTATGTTAAGGCGGCATATCAGAAGAAGTATGTCAGCATGCGTTACACTGATGCACAGAGGAAGGCTTTTTTGGGGCTGGTTCAAGGGAACAAGTCCGTAGCGGAGTACGAAGCTGAATTTCTGAGGTTGATCCGGTATGCTCGAGGAGTAGTGGCTACGGAACATGAGCGATGTGTCCGGTTTGAGGACGGACTAAGGGATGACCTGAGGTTGTTAATTGCTCCACATCAGGAGCAGGAGTTTTCTGCATTAGTAGAGAAAGCTAAGGTAGCCGAGAGAATTAAGGACACTGTAAGGCAGAACACGGACCGGAGTAAGCAGAAAAGAGGATTTGGGTCAAGATCATCCGGGAATGTTCGAAGAGGCCTAAAGTTGATGGGCCGCGAGGTCGACAAGTTGGTCTGCGAGGCGATCGTATTTGTGATCGCAGGGAAGAAGCACTTAGGGAGTGTTGGAAGAAGACAGAGGATACTTTACGTGTGGGTCCAAGGACCATATGATTAAGGATCGCCCTATGAAACCGGATGGAATCGACCAAGAGCTCGTAATGTTAATCAGTCGGTAGAGGTGGACAAGAATTTCGGCGAGGTCATGGTCCGAATGGTAGAGGTAACGGTGCTGGAAGGGGACGTGGAGCACCAGGCAGAGGTGTTAGTAATACTGAGGCTAGACAGTCGAGTTTGGTTTATGCGATTCACCGGAGAGAGGATAGAGACGCGCCGGACATCATAACCGGTACGTTCCTTATTTGTGGCAAGCCTTATTTTACTTTGATTGATGTGTGCTCGACCCATTCCTATGTTGCATGTAGTGTAGTTGAAACACTAGGCATAGCCTCTGAACTTTCTAATAGGGAGATGATTGTAGTAAGCCCATTAGGCCAAACTGTAGTGGTGGATAAGATCTTTCGGAGTGTACCTCTAGAGATTCAAGGAGTAGTTTTCCCTGCTGACTTAATGGAACTACCCTTCGGAGAATTCAACCTCATACTTGGCATGGACCGGCTAGTGGAGCATCGGGTTGTGTTGGATTGTGCAGCTAAACGAATAGAGTTAAGGACTCCAGAGGATGAAGTGATAGTTACGATAGGAGAAAGAAGGAATTACTTGTCTAACGTAGTTTCGGCATTAAAGGCGGATAGGATGATTCGGAAAGGATGCAAGGCATTCTTGGCTTTCGTTAGTGCATTGGAGGCAAAGGAAGAGGGCGTTAGAGGAGTTAGGACCGTAGGGGAATTTGTGGATTTTTTTCAGAGGAATTACCTGGAATACCCCCGGTTAGGGAGGTGGAGTTTGGAATTGACTTACTACCTGGTACAGCTCCTGCGTCAATTTTCCCGTACCGAATGGCACCAAAGGAGTTGGTTGAGTTCAAGGCTCAAATCTAAGAGTTGCTTGATCGTGGGTTTATTCGACCCAGTGTGTCTCCATGGGGAGCACCGGTCTTGTTCGTGAAGAAGAAAGACGAAACTATGCGTATGTGCATAGATTATCGTCAGTTGAACAAGCTGACCATCAAGAACAAGTACCCTTTGCCAAGGATTGACGACTTGTTCGATCAGCTTAAGGGGGCCGCGATTTTCTCAAAGATAGATCTAAGGTCTGGATATCATCAGCTTAAGGTGAAGGAAGTAGATATCCATAAGACAGCTTTCCGGACAAGGTATGGGCATTTTGAGTTCGTAGTAATGCCGTTTGGATTGATGAACGCCCCCGCCGCGTTCATGGATATGATAAATCGGGTTTTCTAACCCTATTTAGATAAGTTCGTCGTTGTGTTCATCGACGACATTCTGGTGTACTCCAAGTCTAAAGAGGAACATGATGAGCATCTTCGGGTTGTGTTGCAAGTGTTGAGGGAGAAGAAGCTCTATGCCAAATTCAGCAAGTGTGAATTTTGGCTGAAGGAAGTCGCGTTCTTAGGACATGTGGTGTCAGCAGAAGGAATAAGGGTGGATCCTAGGAAGATTAAAGCGGTGTTAGATTGGAAACCACCTAAGACTGTGGCGGAGGTTCGTAGCTTCTTGGGATTGGCAGGCTACTACAGAAGGTTTGTAGAAGGGTTCTCATCAATAGCCACGCCTTTGACGAAGTTATTGAGGAAGGAAGTACCTTTTGTATGGACAGTTAAGCAGCAAGAGAGCTTTGAGAAGCTTAAGAAAGTGTTGATGGAAGCTCCAGTGTTGATTCAGCCTGAGGCAGGAAAGGATTTCGTGGTGTATTGTAACGCTTCTCATACAAGATTGGGATGCGTACCGATGCAAGACGGGAAAGTAGTCACTTATGCGTCTCGGTAATTGAGGCTACACGAGGTTAACTACCCGACGCATGACTTGGAATTGGCGGCAGTGGTCTTCACTCTTAAGGTATGGAGGCATTATCTTTATGGAGAAAAGTCAGTGATCTACACAGACCACAAGAGCCTTAAGTATCTATTGATTCAGAAAGAACTGAACCTGAGACAGCGTAGGTGGGTGGAGTTGTTAAAGGATTACGACTGTTCTATAGAGTACCACCTGGGCAAGGCGAATGTAGTCGCAGATGCCTTAAGTCGAAAAGTAGTGTCGGATCTGAGGGCGATGTTTGCACATCTGAGCTTGTATGATGATGGAAGTCTGTTGGCAGAGCTGCAAGTTAAACCGACGTGGTTGAATGAAGTGAAAGAGGGATAGTTGGATGATGATGATTTAAGTGCTAAGCTACAGCAAGTACAGAATGGAGAGTTAGAAGGTTATGGTATTAATAATGAGGGAGTATTGTGTTTCCAGGGTAAAGTCTGTATGCCAAAGAATGAAGAGTTAAGGCAGAGAATTCTTCAGGAATCGCATAGTAGCCCTTATGCTATGCATCCTGGAGGAAGTAAGTTGTACAAAGATCTAAGGGAACAGTTTTGGTGGCCTGGTCTTAAGCAGGAGGTTACAGAATTTGTTGGCAAGTGCTTGACGTGTTAGCAAGTTAAGGCTGAACACCAAGTTCCGTCAGGATTACTTCAACCGATAATGATTCCGCAGTGGAAGTGGGAGTGAATCACTATGGACTTCGTTAGTGGGCTTCCCCTTACGCCTACTAAGAAGGACTCGGTATGGGTAATAGTAGATCGGTTGACAAAGTCCGCGCATTTCATTCTAGTGCGAGTTGACTACTCTTTGCAAAAGTTGGCGAGATTGTATGTGGCGGAGATTGTAAGGTTGCATGGAGTGCCGGTGTTAATCATTTCAGATAGGGATCCAAGGTTTACATCTCAATTTTGGAAAGCTCTACATCAGGCTTTAGGTACCAAATTGGATTTCACTACGGCCTTTCATCCACAGTCTGACGGGCAGTCTGAACGAGTGATACAAGTGTTGGAGGATATGTTGAGAGGTTGTATGATAGACTTCAGAGGAAGTTGGGAAGAATATTTGCCTTTAGCGAAATTTGCGTACAACAACAGCTATCAAGCTAGCATTCGAATGGCACCATATGAAGCGTTGTATGGACGGAGGTGTCGCACTCCTACGTGTTGGACGGAATTAGGGGAACGTCGAGTTTTGGGTCCAGAGATTGTGGCAGAGTCCGAAGAGAAGGTTGAGATAATTTAGCACAGTTGAAGGAGGCATCCGACAGCGTAAGTCGACGCGATCTCAAGCGGAAGGAAATAGAATTTGATGTGGGAGATCAAGTGTTTCTTAAGGTGTCGCCTTGGAAGAAGGTGATGAGATTTGGTCGCAAAGGGAAATTAAGTCCAAGGTTTATAGGACCTTATCGGGTATTGAAGCGAGTTGGACCAGTGGCATACCAGTTGGAGTTGCCTTTGAAATTGAAGCAGATGCATGACGTATTCCATGTTTCTATGCTACGTCGTTATCGATCGGATCCCTCTCACATAGTACCGATTGAAGAGGTGGAGCTAAGGCCAGATTTGTCCTACGAAGAGGAGCCGATTCAGATCTTGGAGCGAGATGTGAAAGTGTTACGGAGGAAGACAGTGCCTCTAGTCAAAGTGTTATGGCGCAATCATGGATCGGATAAAGCTTTATGGGAGTCGGAAGAAGCAATGCGACAACAATACCTCACTTATTTCAGCCGGGTAATTTCGAGGACGAAATTATTTTAAGGGGTAGAACTATAATATCCTGGATTATGGCTTATGCATAATTGCTAAATTGAATATGAAAGCATGCCTTTGTGTGTATGAATGTGTTTTCATGAATTTTGGGAACCCTAGAATATAGGAGAATGATTTAGAAAATATCGTATTTTAAGTTTTAAAAAGGAGCTAAGCTTGGTAGGGCTTTAAGAGAAATTGGATGTGAAACATGACACACAATTGGGCTTGGAAATGTGGCTTGAGGCACCACTTAAGGCCTCTCGGGAATGACGCCACAAGGTGTGTAGATGGGCCAAGGTTCGAGTCACAAGGGAAGCAAATAGAGTTTTTATTTTTTGTCAGCAGATTGAGCAAGAGTGGACGGCACCAAGGCACTAAAGGGATGAGTTTAATTCTCTAAAATTCAGCCAAGATAAGAGATAAATGTGGGATTATTTTTTATTAAATTTTAAATGAGGAGATAAAGAGGAAAACAAGGGATATGATAGTGATGGCAGAATAGGGACTCTAGGCTTAGTAATTTCGACAAAAGGGGAAAAGTAAGGCCATTCGCATTCTTTTCTTTTTGAAGCCTCTGTCAATTCTCTAGCCACTCTTCTCTTTCTCTTATTTTGTCAAAAGTCAAAACACAAGCGACCATAGCCGATTTCTTCATAAGATCCAAAGTCAAACCTTATTGCTCTCCATTGTCAAATTGATCTTTTCTCTTCTTCTGAAAGTTCTCTCAAGAGCCAAATATTCAAGGTGGTTCTAGCCGATTGTTCAGAGGGTCCTAAAGCTGAAAGTTCACTTCCTTATCACTCTTGGAATCGACTTCTTCTACAAGTATTCTTGTCAACTCCGCAAGGATAGTTGGCCATTTCGCTTTTGGACTCTCTCTTATTTGGTAAGGAACCCCTCCTATGTCGATTTGCTATTTATTTTCTTTCTCTGACTATCGAAATTAAGGCTCTAATCACATTAGTATTTTTGGTCAAAATCTTGAAGGAAAGTTTCAGCATTTCTCTTGTAGCCGATTTCAAAGGGGATCATTCGGGATTTCTAAGATCTAAGGTAAGCAAATAAGATCTTAGGCTGAAGGCCATTTTATTATGTTTTAATGATTAGATGAGATCTAACATGTGTCTATAGGAAGCTCGACATCACTGAAGAAGTGACAATTTTCGAGATTTAAAATTCACAAGGTAAGTGAATCTGACATTCGGCCAAGGCCCTATTGTGGTATCTAGATCTGTTTCTTATTCGCTTTAAAGCCAAAAAGTAACCGAGCCAATTGATCTAGTGTTAGCCGATTACCAGGAAGAAGGATTACAACGTTTCGGGATTTGTTTAGGGATCAAATCAGCAACAAGGAACTTGAGATCTAAATCAGTAGATCGGATTTCAGGATTTGGAGTGAACTCAATAAGTATACCAGGTGTGTACCCCACACTAAACCTTAATAGATTACGGCTTTAATTCAATGTATGTGATAGGAAAAATGTGAAAAATATGGCTAAGGTACCATGCGATGGTACAAAGTACTCAGGTACGTTTTCCTACTCCTACTAGGAATATAACACGACATGCTATGGCACATGTGTGAAACTATAAGAATGTAGTTTATGCATATTTGTATGACATGGGGCATATGGGTGAATTTGTAAGGGGAAGTGATCTAGTGGTTCATGCCACGATATTTGAATGTGGTGACTTGGTCACATTATCTCGAATGTGGTGTCTCATGACACAAAATGTTATCTGGTGGCTATGCCACGATATATAAGGCGATGAGCACGTCGATCGCAAATGACGCCTTCGATGATGTGTAGCGGATGGAGGGTTGACTTAGTAGTCCCCACGGTGTGAGTTGGTACGGGTGATGTGTAGCAGATGGCATATAGGCTTGGGTTCGGGGTTGCACCATTACTTATAAATTGCTACATGTATATGTATGATATGTTATATGCCTAAATCGTTTGGGACTTAGTGTTGGTTATACACACTGAGTCTATTTGACTCACCCCGTTGTGGGAATATTTTTCAGGTGACGATCAGTGATAGACCGGGTCGGCGGGAGTTTAGGGTGGCCATGTTTAGTTCGGGATTCTATTTCAATTTGGACTTATTATATTTTAAGTATTTTGAATTTATTTCGGTTTTGTTTTTGATGTAATAAGGCCATAGTTATGAACCTGCTTATGCATGCATTTTAATTATTTTCTTACGATACTAAATTTCTATCAAACTAATGATTAAGTAAATTTTATTTAAGAACTAACTCTAAAACCAATTCGCATATCTTTTAACTTAAAGTTTTGAAACATAAAATGGAATTTTATAAAAACTTATATTTCAAAAATAAACCAGTTTCCAACTTGAGCCCAACCCAATTCGAGTTTTCTCCCAAAATTACTCAAACATTTTTAAAATATATAAACCAGTTTTGAACCGTTTACTCAAGGAACATACCGGATCCGGTCAAGGCTCGTGGGCCGGGTTTGGGGTGTTTCACATCAAATGGCAAAAGCATCAGATCAGCAGGAAAACATGTATCTTGAAACATTAACGGACAGTTCTTTCATGCTTTGTCAACCCAAACACTTTTACCTAAGGGTTCGATACTTTTATAGTTAACTTAGTAGACTCTACAGGCAAGGTCTGGTTGAATACTAATTTCATACATATATACAAATGCGTAGAACCAGGGTCTATCAATGCAATCACGTAAATATCATAAAGAGTAAACATACGTAATAATATCTCGAATATGAGGTTTCCTCACAAGCTCGAGTAGTATACGTTCTAGATGGCTCTCTAAATTCAGATTTTGCAACAGTATCCCTTGTAGGCCTCTGACTATTACTGACATTTCTTGTATTTCGGGAAGATCGATTTCCCTCTAGGGCGTTATCTAATCTCGGATCCTGCGTAGTCTCTTGTTCAACAGACTCTAGGCAGTCTCGAATATAATGATCTAACGATCCACATCTGAAGCAAGCTTGATTATTCAATCTACAATTCCCTAAATGTCTTTTATTATAATACTTACACTTGAGTTGCTCGGATCTGACATTTTTAACACTCGCCATCGTTGGGCAATCTCGAATGAAGTGATTTCGTGATCCACATTTATAACAAACTCTATTGTTGTACTTGCCCCAACATTTTCCCACATGTCGTCTTCCACACTGTCTACACTCAGGTTTGTTGCTTTTAATACTTCCATCATTCGATTCAATTTGAGCTTGAGTTCCCAGACCAACATTTGGTCTCACATGATCTCTACTCGTATGTCCGATTGAAACATTTAATCTATTGCTTGCATCTCTATATTTCTTCGTCAAAAGTTGAGAGAAATTACTTATCAATCTTTTTCTTTCCTTACGAGCTTCGAATCGACTTTCTCGATATTATCATCATTAATAGCTCGAAATTCTTCAATTTATACTTACTTAATCTTATCAACCGGAGGCTTGTTCAACTGATTCGGATACATAACTGGTGGCACAACTGTAGTCTGAGGAGGATTAACCGGAGCGGGGGTTGCGAAACAATCGGGTTATTTTTTATGAATTGAGTGAACCACTCACTCATTATCTAGAAGAAAGCTTACTTAGCTTCTCCCTCCTGACCGCTCGTAGCCAGTCTTGAATAAGAAAGCTCTGTCCCTTGTGCGGGAGTAGGCACATTACTTTCTATGTCATCAGCTACGGCTCTTTCGGGATCCATTGCTATACGGAAATCACATTTATACGTCAGGATTCATCACACTATCACATTTCAAATATTATGGCATGTATAGCTAGACTCTGACACATTACGTTAGTCTAAGAATCGACTAAACCGTAACTCTGATACCAACCAAATGTAACACCCCTATCCCGAGTTTGTCGCCAGATTAGGGTTAGAAGCGTTACCTAACAGATCGAAAACATTTACGGAATTATCATATAGCCATTCATCAATATCAATCATAGTGTCCCTTAAGTACGTCATCGAGACTTTAGACATGCTTATTAACCGGGTCGAAACTAATTCGAAACACATACAAAGTTTCATGGAAGAATGAAAAATTTTCTAAATACAGGGGATACACGCCCGTGGGAGTAGGCCATGCTTCTCCTACGGCTACTTAACACACCCATGTGTCTTCTCCGCGGCTATATAGTGCCAAAACCCATACGGCTACCAAGCACGCCCGTGTGCTAAGGCCGTGTCCTTTAAGGTCATATACTTCCATTTCTCACATGACCTATAGGCACGCCCGTGCCATGACTGTGTACTCTTAATGCTAGCATCGACTTTTAGCCCATTTAAATTAGGCACGTGTGCCATGGTAGTGTGACACAATAGGTCACTTGCAAGACCAACATGCCACCCATTTTGGGTCTCACCTACAAGCAATACATACCAAATCATAATATGCATATATGGCAACCAAAACATACCAAATTGCTCACTTCATCTTTACATTCAATACCAATTCCATTCATACTAACTTACAAACTAAATCCTACATCATTTCAAGCATATATCAACCATTTGCTTAACCAAAACTTAACCATTTCATATGCATCAAAACATACCAAAATATATGCTTCATATAACTCATTCATTCAAGCATTTTATCAACTCAAGACTAACCAAAACATATGGCTAGAATCATCTTATAATCACATACACTTATCTAGCCTATACATGCCATAATTAGCTATATACATTTTAAAATGGGTACCAAAATGATTTTAGTAATGTGATGACGATCCGTGACGGTCCCGATCCTTCAGTAGCTTTGACGACCTATAAAATAGAGAAAACACGTACAGAGTAAGCTTTTCAAAAGCTTAGTAAGTCATAATACAAATAAACCTAGCATAAAAGCATATATGCATAAAGTACATTGACACATAACATTTACTTAGCAACTATCACATATTGTTTTGGTTCATATACTTGGACCGAATTGCCACATTCATCCATACCAGAATCATATGTTTATATATACAACTCCTTCTTAAACACTCTTACATCTTATTCTAGTGCTCATATTCAATCATACTTTTCTTTAATTTAAAGTCATATAGGTTCTTACCTTTTATACACCTTTATTGTACATACCTAACATATCTGAAATAAATATACATTCACGTAATTGTTCATAGCTCGGATTTGCTCATTGAATAGTTCAGAATCTAATATGATACCCGAAAACTCAGAATAATTGTACAATGTCAACATCTCAGGTGTGGTCTTATCGGATGTCGATGCCCTTGTCCCGAGCGGTGGTCTTACTCAGATTCGAGATATCGATGTCACCGTCCCGCATAAGGTCTTACTCAGATTGAGATATCGATGCCACCGTCCCGCATGTGGTCTTACTCGATTCAGATATCGATGCCACCGCCCCTGACAGGTCTTACTCGTATTCAGATATCGATGCCATCGTCCCGCATGTGGTCTTACTCGTATTCGATATCGATGCCATTGTCTCGATAGGGTCTTACACGTAAGCAGATATCGATGCTAATTGTCACGGCTGTGGTCTTACACGTAAACAGATATCGATGCCACTGTCCCTGACAGGGTCTTACACGTAAACAGATATCGATGCCACTGTCCCTGACAGGGTCTTACACGTAAACAGATATCGATGCCACTGTCCCTGACAGGGTCTTACACGTAAATAGATATCGATGCCACTATCCATAACAGGGTCTTACACGTAAACAGATATCGATGCCACTGTCCTTGACAGGGTCTTACACTTAAACAGATATCGATCTTAACTTAAAATTTATGCACACATCATCTTGTAAACATTCAACGTTATCAAAGATCACATAGACATACATATTCCAAAAACAAATACATTTATTTGCATAATGACTTACCTCGGATTCGATCTATCGGAATGGGAAATGGCTACTCGTTTACTTTTGCTTTCCCGCGATCTAAGTCCGTTTTCCTCTGTTCTTGATCTAAATATATCCAGAATTAACCCTTTTATTCACTAATTCATTCAATTCAATCCAAAAACACATATTTAGGACAATTTACAAATTAGCCCTCATACTTACACAATTTATCAATTTAGTCTATTTTTCACAAAACATCAAATTCACAAAATCAATACACAACCAAGCTTAGCCGAATATATATATACTTCATACAAGTCGATACTTTTCATCAATTTGGCAATTTAGTCCTCTCAATTACTATTTTCTCATTTTAGCCCTAATTAACCAATTTTACCAAAATCTCAAGAACAAAGTATGTTCATCTAGCTCAAATCTTCCAGTTAACATCATAAAACATCACAAAGCTCAACATATCATCAATGACATAACTCACAAACATCATAAATTCACAAAATTGAGACATGGGCTTGATAGTAGAAGAAGCAACGATTACAAAACGTAGAAATTATCAAAAACCAAAACCAAATCATACCTTAATTTTGGCTTGATAGCAACCGAAACCTAAGATGGTTTTCTTCTTTTCTTTCTTTTTGTTTTTCGGCAAAATGGACTAAAAATGGCTTTATTCATGCCACTATTTCATTATATAACTTATAATATTGTTAATATAACTTATAAATTAATCATATAAAGCTTGATATATATAAAAATACATGTTACCATCCACTTTTTATGATTTTGGCCAAATTGCCACATAAGGCCCTCACTTTTACAAAGCCACAACACATTGATACTTAACAAATAGCAAGCAACTTTCACATTTAATGCAATTTCATCCTTTTGTCAAATTAAACACACAAACGGTCAAATTAGTTTGTGAAAATTTAGCACGTGCTTAGTCACATATCAACGGCACAGAAAATAATATTAAAATAATATTCAGACTCAAATTCGTGGTCCCGAAACCACTGTTCCGACTAGGGTATAGACTAGACTGTTACATAGGCAGTTCAATCTCAATGCATATGGGGTACTTCTTTCCAATCTTCTAGGTCAGAGGATCGACTAAATTTATGTTCGGATACTATTATAATTGTAAGACCCCACACCCGACCCGTTCACTAGATTCGAGCATGGAGCGTCATAATGGACTTATACTTATGTTTTGCTAACTTAACTACTTTAAACATACTAAGGTAAAATAATCTAAAAAATAATAATTATAATATAAATTCGTACAATTGAAGCCTCAGCCACTAAATGTTTTATCCCTCAACCTTTATCTCTGAATGATCTGTTTGTTTACAATGGGACCATGATTTCAAAATCCATGCTCTAATGAGGTCGTCTGGTAACACCATGATTTCATTTGGGGCGCAGCCTCCAATGATACCCATGTCCTATGTGTATGACTTTAATAGTCTGCGATCCTTGATCTTGCCTCTATCTGGCTTGGTCCCTCCTCGAAGTCCTTATCTTTGTCAGTCTTGTAAACATCAATCAACTTTATAAGTTTGAATGAACTTAGTGACTTCATTCCGTGCATCATAATTAACCCTATCGTACGAGGTTAACATATGTAAAATAAACATAAATATTTATTGTTCGTTAAACGTGAATGTTTTACATTAGGGTGGCAGACTCCACCAAATCTTTCGAACTATTCAGCTCGCCGTGAGTCCTTTCCCTGGTCGGACTCTCTTCTGGTCCGCAATTCAAACACCTCGCCATATCCGCAAGTTCTATCCTTACTTCTTATCTTTTCTTTCTTTCATACACTTACATTTAGAGTATTTTCATCCTTTATCTTATTTGGTTGTACATCAATCTGTCATCTCATACCTTGGTGGTAGCGCATCTCTCACCATCCCGCTCAAGGGTCATTAAGCCATACCTTCTTTAGCGGGCTTCTATGATCGAACCAATCTTTAGTAGACTTCCTCTTTCCATACCTTAGTCCCGAAAGACTTATTGACATTCCCGTATGGTGTTGACCTTTAGTATGCCTTACCATTCTGGCGAAGCAGTTCTCATCATCTATGCAAATATGAGAGTTTTCCATCTTACTTACTCGTTTCCTTCTTACGACCATTATTGTGGCGGTGTTCTCGTACTAGACTTTCCTCCTTACGAGGGCATTCACTATCCTCATATTTCTTCTTTGTACCTTTCTTGGTGGCTCTTGATGGTGGATCTTATTTTTTATCCTTGGATAATTTCCTTGCCTTCATTCTCGTAACAAGGCTAATTTTTGCATGACCTACCTTTCTTTAATTCTTGTTAGGTCATTGCCTCTAGCTTATTGACTTCTATCACTTTTGGTGGATTTCTCAAAGTCCGCTTGCCATACTTATGCTTTCTTTTACTCTTCCCCCCACCGGTGGGGTTTATCGCACTGGTCGCTCAAGCCTATACCCTACACCTGATATCTAGGCTGTCTTTCAGCGTTTGTGTCCTGACAGACTCTATGGGATGTTGTAGCCTAGTTATGGTCTTACACTCTTCTCACCTCATTTCTCTTATCCCAAAATACTTACCCGTGTTTATTGTCCTAGCGAACTTACCTCGTGTTTACTATCTCAACGGACTTACTTTGTTCCGCATTTACTATCTCATCAGATTTCATCTCTATGGATGTCATGGAGTCTTTCATCATACTCTTACACCTATCTGGTATCATGACGTACTATCTTATGATGTCATGGATTCTTTCACCTATGGTCTTACTCAACATACCTGGCTGTCATAGCGTCTTTCATCTATGGTCTTACACCGTATACCTTACACCTTGTACCGTATACCTTATCACCATCACATCTTTCACCTATGGTCTTACGCAATATACCTTTACCGTGTACCATACCGCCATGGCATCTTTTATCCATGGTCTTTCACTATGTACCTCATACTAGACTACCATAGTGTCTTTCATCTATGGTCTTACGTCATATACCATCGTCACAGTGTTGCCTCGAAGGACCAGTCGATACCTTCACTGTGGTAAATACCATTCCATTGTTTCATTTCCTGAATCCGCCTCTCATTACCTCTTTAACACCACCTAACCTTGATGCTCGAACACTTAGTGTCCCCTCTGTAAGGCCCAGAGCTTCGCCCGAGGCGATAACTAATGGGTTCTCTCCCCATTCCCATCTTAACTTCATCTATCCCTTTAAGGTTTAACCGCAGTCATACAATGTATGTTCATATCATCATATTTCATGTTTATGCATTATGACATACCTAGACAACATTAAACCTAATAACAGGTTTGGAGTCTGGAACTCACCTGAATCCTTTTTATTTCCATATCTTATTCCTTTTCTCGAGCACCAGAGCTTCCATTCTCCAAGTAGTAGCTTGCAACCAAAAACTTACTACTTGCATTTCATTTTAAAATCTTATACTTTAATAAGAATGTAGAACCCTTAAGACGGTTCTGAAGATTCATAGCTTTATTTTCTTAACTTTTACATACCTAGAAAGGTAAAGAATCTTACTAGTTTGTTGGTTTCTCTACTTTTCCAGTTCCATCCTTATGAAGTCTACTCCATGTAGTACCCTTATAGCTACTCCTTCTTCGAGCTGCCGAAGAAGATGAATAAGGGGAGAAATTGAAATAGATTTAGGAAGGAAATCAGTCCTATGAAACCGTTTTCAGCTGTTTATAACCCTTCCCGCGTTATCACTACCCTTGTGAGAACTGTCCATCGCTAATCATTATGTCTCTGATAAACCATAAAAGTAACACATTTTAATCCCATGCTTAGCGTGTTTTTGGATGTTTATTTATACAATTATGTGAATTCGATGCTCCTAATCCTTTAAATTTGTATTTCTATACTTAGAAGAGCATAGGAAAGCGAGAGGAGCGAAAAACGGGCCAAAACTAGACAAAACAGGCCATCTTAAAGATCCAACGGGCAGGGCACATGCCTATGTGAACCACAAGGGCTAGACACACGCCCGTGTGCTAGCCCATGTCAATCGCGAGCCACCAAAATTTCCACACGGCCTGGGCACCCTCACACAGCCTGATCACACGTCTGTGTCCCTATCACACCCTGCTTCATTTTCACGTGGAAAAAGCCAATTTTTAGGGTTTCTTAGCCTTCTAAAGTTTATAAATACACACCAAAGGAAGACCTAAAGGGTGTACTCAAAGTAGATCAAAGAAATTACTCGAAAGAAGCCGTCGGAATCATCTCGGAATCAGGATTCACTCCAAGATTGAAGATTTCCATCAAGTTCTTTAGAAGATTTTGAGTTCTTTATGTCTTTTTTTTTATTAATTCTAAGATGTTTTCCTTCTACGTTATGAACTAAACTCCCTAAATACCTAAGGAGGATGAAACCTAGATGAATCTTATTATTTAATTATCTGAATAACACGATAAATACTTATTCTTGTTCTTAATTATATGTTCTTAACCCTTGCTTTAATATTTTTAGGATATTAATTCAAGATTGATATGCTTATTAAGTGGAGCAAAAGTCTCTGTTTAAGAGTAGATCTCGCGTAATTAAGTGGAGTTGATTGCAAATCTAGAAATAGGATGACATAAATCTGTCGAATTAGAGTTAAATCTAATAAGGGAATCCATTGATCAAGTTTATGCAACGATAGGGGTTTTAATTAGAAAGATATTTCAATTAATCAACCTAGAGTCAGTTGTTTTTAGTCTCGAAAGAGATATTAACATAATTTAGGGATTTCTACGGATCAAGACAATTGAATAAATCGGTTAATTCAAAGTCAGAATAATAAGTGAAGTCTAAGTGGATTCTTCCTTGGGTATTGTCATTATTCATTGGTTTATTCGATTACTTTCTTCACTCTCTCTGTCGCATTCACAGTTAATTAGTTAGTTAAATTTTAGATTAAAATAAATCCCCTTAATTATTAGGCTAAATAATAAAAAGATAGTTATTACTAGTAATTTTAGTCCTTAAGGATACGATATTCCGGACTTATCAAAGCTATACTAATGTTCGATAAGTGCACTTTGTCGAAATATTAGTTAGTTTCGAGCCCATCAAGTTTTTGGAGCCGTTGCCGAGGACTAGAATATTAGGAACGCTTAATTTTTATTACTTTAGCCATTTTTATTTTTATTGCAATTTATTTTTTTATTTTAATTTACTAACTTTTCTTTTATTTTCTTCTGGCAGGTATTTTTAGTTTATGACTAGAAGGAACCCGTCAGGACCATTACTTTTTTATAGTGAAATAGAAAGTACCGCTCGTAGAAATCATAGGAAAATAAGGCGAAATCTACAGTATATAGAGGAAGAGCAAGAGGAAGATACCAACATTACCGAGGAGATGGCTAATAATAATCCGCTACCTCTGATGGTTGCCGCAAATCCTGCTACTCGTACTATGTACGACTATGCTAAGCCTAATTTGACTGAGGCTAAATCGAGTATTGTGAGGCCTGCTATTGCTGCAAATAACTTCAAGCTAAAATCGAACACTATACAAATGATCCAACAATGTGTTCAGTTTGATGGTTTACAGGATGAGGATTCAAATACTCATTTAGCCAACTTTCTAGAATTCTGTGATACTTTTAAAATTAATGGCGTTTCTGATGATGCCATTCACTTACGGTTATTTCCCTTTTCATTGAGGAATAAAGCTAAACAGTGGTTAAACTTGTTACCACGAGGTTCCATTACTACTTGGGAACAAATGATCGAAAAGTTTTTATTAAAATGTTTTCTGTTGGCTAAAACGGCAAAGTTGAGGAATGATATCTCTTATTTTGTGCAGATGGATTTAGAAACTCTTTACGATGCATGGGAGAAGTATAAGGACTTGTTGAGAAGGTGCCCACACCATGGGTTACCTCTATGGTTATAGGTTCAAACCTTTTACAACTGTTTGAACCCCTCAACTAGACGGTGATTGATGATTACATGCCAGTACCATAAAAAAAACACCTGAGGAGGCTTATGAATTCATAGAGGAGATGTCGCTGAATAACTATCAGTGGCAAGTCATGAGAACAAAGCCGACAAAAGCCGCCAGTGTTTTCAACCTCGACGCAGTCACAATGTTATCAAACCAGGTAGAGCTCTTAAACAAAAAGATTGATGGTTTATGTGTTTCTACATAGGTACATCTGGTGATGCAATACGACATAAATGAAGGAGGGATGCACACCATAGAATATCCATCCTACAACCCAAGCAAGAGAATGAATAAGTTCACTAAATGGGTAATAATTCTAGACCTCAGAATAATCCCTATAGTAACACTTACAATGCAGGTTGGAGAAACCATCCCAATTTCTCATGGGGTGGTCAGGGAAATCAGAGACAATAACCCCTTCCAGGCTTTCAACAACAACCCTACCAACAAGAGAAGAAGCCGAACCTTGAGGAGATGCTAACAAAATTAATCTCTGTGTTAGAAACTCATTTTCAAAATACTGAAACAGCACTTAAAAATTAGCAAGCATTGATTCAATGGCTCGAGAACCAAATAGGTCAGCTTGCCAAGTTAATCTCAGAACGACCACAAGGTAGCTTGCCGAGTAATACCAAACCTAACCCAAGAGAGCAACTCCATGCCATCATGGTGTGCAACGAAGAAGAGTTAGTAGAATCTGAACCTGAACCGAGGCAAAAAATCATGGTAAGTAAAGGTAAGGTTAAGATAAGCCACAATGCGCAGACATCGGTAAGTAAAGATTATAAACCTCATGTGCCATACTCCAACGCGACGAAGAAAGACCATACTAATGATCAATTCTGTAAATTTCTTAAACTCTTAAAAAAGCTACATATTAACTTATCGTTTATCGAAGCTCTTTCGTAGATGCCCAACTCAATTAAATTTTTAAAGGAGCTTCTAGCAAACAAACTAAGCTAGATGATGCGTCATGCGTGAGAGCTAAATGTCTTTCGCTTCGACCATTTTACGAATAAACTACCTAACAAATTAAAGGATCCGTGGAGTTTTACTATTCCTTGTTTAATTGGTAGCTTAGATGTTAATAATGCTTTGGTGATTTAGGGCTAGTATTAACGTCATGCCCTATAAAATGTTTAAGCAACTAGGTCTTGGGAAACCTAAACAAACTAGGATGGCCATTCAACTAGCAGATAAATCTATTAGATTTCCTAGGGGAATTGTTGAGGATGTGCTTGTAAAAATTGATAAATTTATATTCCCATTTGACTTTGTTATTCTAGACATGGATGAAGACAGTGACGCACCTTTAATCTTAGGACGACCCTTTTTAGCAACTGCTAGAACTATAATTGATGTTGGCACATGTGAATTATTACTTCATATAGGTGATGACACGGTTAAACTTCAAGCTCGTGATTCTGTATCTAGTGATCGAGATGATTTTACGAGTTCTGTTAATAAAAGTAACGTTATAGCTCAAACTTCTTTGTAAGAAATCACTAGGAAGAAAGTGATGGAGCCACATTATATCCTATATGACAAACACAGAAGGACCCATGAGGAGCGAAGGCTTCAGATCGATGAACTAGACGAATGAAGGACACTTGGAAAGGAAAACCTAAGAAGACACGAAGCAAAACCAAAACAACTCCATGAGGAGCTTAAAGGTGGGATGAATCACTTCAAGGTTGGGGACTAGGTATTGTTAGATGCGACTAACCCCCAAATAGCCACTTCAGAGCTAAATACAAATGAAGTGACTCCTTTTACGGTACTCAATATCTTTCTATACAGGACAGTTGAGGTAACTCATTCTAATTTCGGTACTTTTAAGGTAAATATTACTCAACTCAAACCGTATGTTGATAATAGAATTGATAGTGAAAAAGAGGAGTCTCGACTCGTGAACCATCGTAATAGAGTGAAAATGAGGTAAGTCGAGCTTAGACTCTAATAAGCGCTTCTGGGAGGTAACTTAGTATTAACATGCCTAATTTACTAATTATGTTTTATGATATTTTTGACATTAAATAAATAAATAAAATATGTATTTTAAAACCCACACGGCCTGGACACACGGGCATGTCCCTAGCCGTGTGGATTTTGGGACTTAGTTTTTAAATTTTAAAGAAATCGACAGAGGGCTACACGGCCTGACAACATGGCCGTGTCACCCACATGGCTTGGACACACGGTCGTGTCCTTGGCTGTCTGGATCCTAGAGCTTAAAATCCCTAAACATCAACAGAGACACGGCCTCATTTTAGCCCACACGGGCGTGCGACATAGCCGTGTGGACCACCTGACTGGACACTTTGGCGTGTCTAGGCCGTGTGAAAACTGGAGCTTAATTTTTCAAAATTTAAAATTTAAAACAATTCAGGAGGTTCCACGGTCGTGCAACGAGGACACACGAGCGTGGAAGAAGCGAAAGACTTCACACACAGGCGTGCAACGAAACCGTGTGGACCATATGGCCTGGACACATAGACGTGTCCAAGGCCATGTGAAGGATAGACTCAAAAATATCGCGATGAACACAGGTCGGGGATAAGACCACACGGGCATGTAACACGGTACAGTGTGTCAACACTGGTCGTTACGGCCACGTGTCACTTATAAAACCCCCTATTTCCCTTTTCTTTCTTCTTCATTCTCCCTTCAAAACTCAACCCAAACCCCAGTCGTCGCTCCTCACTTCTGGTCATCGTCAACCCCCCTTCCTTTTGCTTCTCTTTTCCCCTTCCTTCCTAACCCGAAACACCCATTCCTTCCCTCTTCCTTCCCCTCTTCTCTCTTCTTCTCTTTCTCTCTTCTTTCTTCACTTTCTCTTCAAAATTGCCGCCCCATACACCACCCACACGTAACCCTGCCGCCCCACTACCCATCGTCCCCACTCGGTAGTTGCTGACCGCCAACAGACCTCACTCTAGCCACCACCCTTGCCACCATTGGTTTTATTTCTTCCCTTTTTGCCCATTTTGTTTATTTTCTTTATTATTTATCATTTATTATTATTATTTGTTACTAGTTATTTTATTTACTTTATTTCTTTTCTATATTATTTTCTTACGAATATCCTATTAGATTAGTCCTATTTACATACCGATATTATGATAATTTGATACTAGTTCTTTATTCGACTAATTTGATTTTTATTTGTCTCTTTGATTCTTTATATTATTCTTATTTCATTTATTTTTAGAATCTAACTTTGAATTATGACTTTGATATTTGATTTTACTCTACTAGTGTTTCCACCACTATGATTCTTGATAATTTGATATTCGACTACACTAGTTTAGGAGTAAATTTTCTTAGAATTACTTAGATTTTATTTGATGATATCTTATTGATACTTTGTTTTGATTTTTCAGGTATACCATGACAAATACGTGAGGCAAGACCAAGGTCGCCATCCCCGCTTCGAAAAAGCGGAAGGGTCTCGGTGCGACTCCTCGAGCGCCTCTGCTGAAGTGCGCCACCCTTACCTCAGATTTACCGCAAGCCCACCGGAGGACCTATTTCAGCTCCTTTGAGTACGACCCCTAGGTTTAGGCCGCTGTATTTATTGGGCCGCGTTGGAGCAGGTCCACCTCGCTGATGAAGTTCGCGCCTTCACCATCACATCACCATGGGATCGCTTATTCAGTATCGTCGAGCCCACTTATATGGAGATTACTTTGGAGTTATGCTAGATGTTCCACCTTTAAAGTGTCATGTCAGTCCATGACGAGCCTGGCACCATCATATTTCACCTCGGCGGTTTGGTGCGTCACATGAGCGTCCCAGAATTCGGTGCTGCTTTGGGACTATACACAGAAGAGTTTATGAGCGTCGAAGACTTTCTTCAGCTCCATCGCCATATTTACTACTTGCCCTCACACTGTTGGAATGACCTCACAGGCGGCTGACAACCTATGATGCTAGTTGCTCGAAGGCGACTTCTCTCTTTCTAGCTTTAAAGTACCTTCATGCCCTTTTAGCTCATACTTTGACAGGTGGAGAAAGAGCACCAGAGTCGTGGGCATACACGATGCCTACTACTTATGGAGCATGGCCCACGGCCATATTATCGATTTGGCATACTTCATCGGTTTATCCTTCTGCCATCAGACTGACCGCCACAAGAAGGGCCCTATCTGCCTAAGCCCTTACGTAACTCGACTCGCTTGACATTTCGGTCTCCTCGACAAATCGAAGCAGTCCTCCTCGCTTACACTTGTTGGCTAGATGTCTCCTTAGGGCATCTCAAGCATGCTACATATGAGGATGATCGAGCGACGTCATGGATTCGATCCTCCCCAGTACCAATTGTCTCGCCCTGATGATCAGGATTATCCCGAAGACATCACTGAGGATGTCCCTCTCCCTCATGAGGATCCACCTCACCCTCCACCTCCGAGTCACCGACTTGAGCGACATATCCGAGCTACTCACTCGCTTCGAGCAGTAGTGTTATCAGCGGTTCGACAGTCTCGAGGCCACCTTACAACAGATCTGCCATCATCTCTATATTTCACCTTCAGCACCGCCACCTCGCGACGCGTTTGACGATAAGGACCTTTGAGTCCATTTATTTTATTTTAATCTTTATTTTTATTTTTATTTTTATTTTCATTTTTAGTCTATTTTCCTTTAGGTTTCAGATCATATTTTCAAAGGACTTATCTTTTATATTTTGAACTATATTTCAATTTTTTTATAATTATTCCTAATCGAGTAATCCCTTAATCTTCTTCCACGGTTGTGTTTATTTTCTTAATAGTTGCTCAAAATCATGCACTTCACTTTGTTATATCTACAGTTTCGCGTTCACTTTTCCATGGATTTCATCCAAAATTCAAGAAGTTTCACTTCTCTCCTCTCTTATGATATTCTTATTATATTGTCACTATCTATTTTGGTACATTAAGGACAATGTATATCTTAAGTGTGGGGAGGTTAATTATATCATTATTAGAAAATCCTGAATTATATCTTGTTCTTAAGTAAATTTTCTCATATTACTATTAGAATGAAATCTTTATTGATTTATGATTTTATTGATATTTTTGAATTAAGTCATAGGTAATTGTACATTGATTGTTTAAACTTTAAGACACTAGAGAATCAAGCCTGATAAGTCTATTTTCAGAATTAAAATTTGTTAGGTTGTTTTCCCTAAACTTAAATATTAACTTGAAATTTGAGATTTACAAGATTGACATCAAAAACCGTAATTTTTGTGAGATTTTGAGCCTTTATGAGCATACACTTTTCTTTCTCACTTTATTATTGGTTATGAGTGTGTCAATATTGATTTGTTATTCTAAAACTTGATTCGATTATGCATATCGAGACTACACCTTTGATTTGATATGCTGAAATGATAAAGGTACCTAGGTTTTAACCCACTTATTCCATTAAAAGCCTACTTTCATAATTAACCCTTAGTGAACCCCTTTGAGCCTAATAAACCATTTCTTGATCTACCCTTAATATTAACCCAAAACTTATTCTTTTTTATTCATTGAGAATTTTTCCTATCGTATTAACCCTCTTTTTGTCGAGATTTGATTTGGTCAGTTGCCTAACTATGTTCTTTATTTCAGTTGTTAAATTCTTTCTTTTTATTGTAAAAAAAAATCGTAGGGAAATATATATATTCATTTATTTTAATTATTACTAGTTTTATGTTATTCGAGCTTAAGCGGTTAATTTCACATTTTGTGAAGAAGCTCGTCTCATTTCAATTGATGTAATTATTCAGTATTATTTTATTTTTCTAGTTAGGTAAATTGTCAATTTGATCTTGATTCTAACCCTCTAATTCAGCCTTTATCCACACCTTTAACCCAAGCCTCATTATAACCATTTTAAAGACCTTTTGATTTGTGTATCATCTCATTTTATAGTGGTGGAGATTTGATTTTCATGCAAGCCTATGGTAATAACTTTTCATGTTTGACTTTTGAGTGCTTAATTTGAACCTTAAACACTTTGAGTGATTTGAGTGAATCTTTAGTGAGGATGTCAATTCTTTTCGGTTTTAAATCAAAGGTAATTATTTAGATAAGGGGAAACACCTATATTTTCGTGCTATAAAAATTTGTGACTTGGATTGTTTGAATCTTTAGGACTCTTTTAGTTAAATTATCAATGTATGAATTCATTGAGAATTATGATAAGACATTATTGATAAGAATTGTGAATTAAGGAAGTTTAATTTTAATTGTGAGTTGAGGATTTTGCTTGAGAACAAGCAAACGCTTAAGTGTGGGGATATTTGATAAACCATAAAAGTAGCACATTTTAATCCCATGCTTAGCCTTTTTTTTGGATGTTTATTTATACAATTATGTAAATTCGATGCTCCTAATCATTTAAATTTGTATTTCTATACTTAGGAGAGCATAGGGAAGCGAGAGGAGCGAAAAACAGGCCATCTTAAGGATCCACATGGGAAAGCCAGAACCACATGGGCAGGGCACATGCCCGTGTGAACCACACGAGTTGGACACATGCCCGTATGCCAGCCCGTGTCATTCGCGAGCCACCCAAATTTCCACACTACTGGGCACCTCACACGGGCCGATCACGCCTGTCCCCTGCCACACCTACGCCCGCTTTCATGCGGAAAAAGCCAATTTTAGGGTTTCGAGCTTTCTAAAGTCTATAAATACACACCAAAGGAAGACCTAAAGGGAGCACGTAGAGTAGATCAAAGAAATTACTTGAAGGAAGCCGTCGGAATCATCTCGGAAGCAGGATTCACTCCAAGATTGAAGATCTCCATCAAGTTCTTTAGAAGTTTTTAAGTTCTTTATGTCTTGTTGTTTTCTTAATTCTAAGATGTTTTCCTTCTATGCTATAAACTAAACTCCCTAAATACCTAGGGAGGATGAAACCTAGATGAATCTTATTATTTAATTATCTGAATTACACGATAAATACTTGTTCTTGTTCTTAATTATATGTTCTTAACCATTGCTTTAATATTTTCAGGATATTAATTCAAGATTGATGTGCTTATTCAGTGGAGCAAAAGTCTCTGTTTAAGAGTAAATCTCGCGTAATTAAGTGGAGTTGATTGGAACTCTAGAAATAGGATGACATAAATTTGCCGGATTAGAGTCAAATTTAATAAGGGAATCCATAGATCAAGTTAATGCGACGATAGGGGTTTTAATTAGAAAGAGATTTCAATTAATCAACCTAGAGTCGATTGTTTTAGTCTCGAAGAGATATTAACATAATTTAGGGATTTCTACGGATCAAGACAAGTGAATAAATCGGTTAATTCAGATTCAGAATAATAAGTGAAGTCTAGGTGGATTCTTCCTTGGATATTGTCCTTATTCATTGGTTTATTTAATTACTTTCTTCACTCTCTCTGTCGCGTTCATAGTTAATTAGTTAGTTAAATTTTAGATTAAAATAAATCCCCTTAATTATTAGGCTAAATAATAAAAAGATAGTTATTACTAGTAATTTTAGTCCTTGAGGATACGATATTCCGGACTTGTCAAAGCTATACTACTGTTCGATAGGTGCGCTTGCCTTTGTCGAAATATTAGTTAGTTTCGAGCCCATCAGTGTCCCACTAAGATCTAACCAAACTGGAATTGGATCTCAACCATGTCCAATTCAGTTTCTAACTTTCCCACTTCTTCCAATATAGGCTGCCATCTTGTGGTCTATTTCAATTTAGTCCCTTATTTATTCTTAAATTCAGGTTTATTGGGATCCGGGTGTTACAAAATCAATTATAAATTCCATTGAATAACATATATATGGTTGTTCACAAAGCATCACATATATAAGATTTCTCATAACCTTATTCATACACTTTCTTTCTTCCATTGTCTCATGACAATCTCCTAAAGAAAGTTCTCATCATAGTATAAAACGTTATGTACCTTTCTTAGCAGCTTGCATTGCAAAATTTTCCACAACTTTACCGATGTATGAATATTGTGACAAACTATCATTATGTTCTTTCAATATTTTCAAGACTCAAATACTTAAAACATAATTATTTTATCCTAAGTCACTCATGCTCAAACTATAAAATAAATGACAACTTAATCAATATTGACATATCATCTACATCATTCTTAATAAGTAGAATGCCATTGACATACAAGATTATTTTGTATTACATATTAATTTTAAATCCATCTTTGAGTTATCATGTAGACCAATATTTAAAATATATTATTTAAAAATAAATAATTTTCTTTTCTCAAATAAGTTGGACGTTGACATTCAATCCATCCTTAAATGAAATCCTTTAAAAAAAATTTAAAAAAAAATCAAACTTTTCTATTTTTCTTTTTCTTTTCACTTCCTCTCTTTTATTCATTTCCTTTCCTTCTCATTTCAATTTCTCCCCTTCTTTTTCTTTTTCTTTTCTTCCTAGCCAACCCACCCACAAATCAAAAGAAAAAGAAAACAACAACAATAAAATAGAGGGATCTATAGCTATCATGCCAATGTATTTTCTTTTTATAATTGTTTATAAGTACTAAAAATATGGTCTAAAAAAATTAAGAAATTGAAGAAAAAAAAATGACTCATCTAATCATTATCTCTTCATTTATCTTTAAAAAAGGAAAGAAGAAAAGATATATCACTCATCCTTGATGTCCTTTGTTTATTTTTTGTGGTGAAAACTTTCATGAAACAGCACTTAGAATTGGAAAGTGGAAGCCATGATCTTGTTCAGCAAATCATGATAAAACCCAAATATGAATCAATGGGGTTTAACTTTAGTCGTCAAACTATTATTTAAATTTTATGATAAATTACCTAGTTCGTCACCCTATTTTTAGGATGTTTTCATTTTGGTCATCCAAGTTAAAATCCTTGTAATTTGCGTCATTTAATTTTTATGGTGCTTTCATTTTAGTTACCCAATCGTTAAATTTCTAACGGCTGTTAACTGTACGCGCCACATTATGTTAACACTTTCATTTTGGTCAATCAACTTTTAGATTACTCTCGTTTTGGTTACCCAAGAAAACTTTTTTTAAGCATTGATTGGGGTAAAAAAAAAACATAATGGATTAAAGTGAAAAACAATTTGATACTATAATATTGAAATTACTTTATTTAATCTTCTAAATTTTAAATTTTTATTTTATGTTTCTAAATTATCGTTAATGAAATCAACTCAAATAACTCATATTTAATAATTTCTTCTGAAACTTAAATTTCTTTTATTATATAATCTCAAATCTTTTATGCTAAGTTAAAAGAAAAAGAAAAAAACTTTTGCAATTACTTAAACTAATTTCTTGTTCTTCGTTTGGGTAAAGAAGTGATGAAAAATATTATATATTTGGCATAGAAGATAAAATTAATTAAATTAATTAATTGCAAAAAAATTGCTTTTAGCTTAGCATAGAAGATTCAAGATAATAGAATCAAAAGAAATTTGTGTTTCGTAGACAATTATTAAAGAAAAGTTATTTGAGTTGATTTTAATTTGAAAACATAAAATAAAAATTTAAAATTTAAAAGGAGACCAATTTAATTAAATTAACTAATTTCAATATTATAGCAACAAATTGGTGGCACTATGAATAAATTTTTTAATGATTTATTTGATTGATTTTTATGTTTTTAAATTTAAAATTTCATTATTGAAAAAAATTAGGACTTTCAGCAAGGGGCAAACAAGTACAACTTGACAATTTTTAATCCATTATTTTAGTTTTTATTGTTTTTTTTTTTAATCTTTACTTTTCTTACCTCGATCAGTGCTTGAAACAAGATTTTTTTTAGGTGAGCAAAATGAAAATAACGTAGAAGTTGGGTAACCAAAATAAAAGTGTAAACATTATATGGCATGTATAGTTAACCATTGTTAAAGATTTAACACTTGGGTGACTAAAATGAAAATGTATTAAAAGTTGGATGATAAAATTAAAAGGATTTCATTTTGGGTGACCGAAATGAAAATATCTTAAAAGTTAGATCGTTGACTAATTAGATAGATTGCCCTAAATTTTAAATTGGCCCTTACATTTCAAAACATTCTAAATTAAATCGTCGAAGTATAAGTAATATATATCAGTTAAGTTCTTTGATCTACCTAATTTTCAGAATAAGCATTAAATGTCAATTTGAATATTCATTTAAAACACTTGGGTCAAATTATAAATATTTGTGCAGTTACTACATGCGTAGACGTTAGAATTAAAAGACAATATTGATACAATTTAAAAATGCCAAATCAAAGTTACCTATGTAATAAATGCACATGTGCTTATAATTTGATTTAAATATTTTAAATATTTGAACTTACATTAAATATTAAACTAATTATTAAACTTCCTAATTAATTTAATATTTTTATATTTTATATTTATTTTATAATTTATATTCAAGTTTATAATTGTTTCTTACAATAACATCCTTTTCAAAATTTAAATGTGTTATTCCAGCATAGTACAATATTCTTTAGCATTCCACCTACTCCTTGTTGATTTAATTAATTTAATATTAATATTTTTAAGGCTTAATTATTTTAAAATATTTTTATGCAATTAAAACTATATAAAATGAATTATCATTTCTGATGATCATCAAATACAATCATATACGATGTATCAGTCATCACAAAACACACATTGTCACTACCATCCTCTTTTTATTTGCAGAAACTAAACTGATCTGACCTGATGTGATCACTTACACTTGCAACAACACATCCTCCCTTTTTTCTTCCTTAATCATAATAATCATCAAACCCCCCATTATTGATGACAAAAGACACCTACACCAATTGCACAGTGCACACGTTTGAGAACTATCCACCCAAAAGGACAAATTTAAGAGGAAAATATTAATGGGTCCCCTCAGGCTTTAAGCTCCTCCTACTCGACTCATCATTTAACCCTCCACAAAGTATGTGAACAATCTGTCTGCTTGTGTTTTCCTTTGATGGCTACTTTCGAGAAGCATATAAAATGGGTCCTGCACTTAAAAACAATATCCAGATTTCAATTCTAAATTCATTGTATATCACATAAAAAAAGTTACTTTATGAGGAGAATGGGGTTGAATCATTTTGGATAGAAATATTAAATTCAAAAATAAATTAAATAGAACTATTTAGTTTGATTAAAATATATGACTTGGATTTTAGTTTTAAGATATCAAATTTAAGTTGATAATTAAGTTTTCGTTCAATCCAGATATGTATTATTGTTAATCTGATAGGATGTGGAAAGGATCCACTTACACCAGTGTAAAACTAAAGTGATTTTACATATTTTAATAACTTTTTATATAATAAATATTTTAACAATCTAATTGTCATATTTCATGCTTCATTTATATAGATAATGCATGTCAAGTTTGGAGTAAATTAAAAACTTTTAGCTATTTGTTTTATATAAAAAATTTAACTGTCAAATATATATATTAATATAAACAATATTTTAGATTGACATGATATAGATATCGGATCAATTAAAAATTTACATGTATGATAAATACAAATATTTTATTAAATTTAATAATTAAATTATTAAAATATTAATTATACAAAACTACTCTAATTTTACACGTAAATGAATCCATAAATGGAATGTATCTAGCTACTCTAACCGGGGAAGATGCCAAAGCATGAATCTAGCTATGTACAAGGAAGTAAAGAAAATGAACGAAAAATGGTAACCCACTATAGCTGAAAGGATACCATACATGATCTAAATCTTGGATAGATTGGTGGCCATGATTAATGGCTCCTAAGGACATCATTTCTTAGGCAACAAAAAACAAAAGACAAGATGGATACGCAACCATGTTTATCTCATTCAGTTAACAAAACCAGATAATATATATGGGCTAAGTGCCCTTGTGGTACAATCATAGCAGCTAGATGATCTTTTTCATTCTCCAATTTGCTAAACAGTCTTCCTCGTGGAATTACATCACATTCAATTGCAGATATGGGAAAGAGTGGTGTGGGTTTTCACTGTACCACCTGGACATGTTCATTTCGTTATCTATGAACAAAAAAAAAAAAAAAAAAGGAAAGAAAACAAACAAACAAAAGAGGATTATTTTAAGGTTTTTATGATCTTTAATGAAAAAACCTATACATGGAATGGTTCATGTTATCCGCAACAATTTTTGATATATAAATTAGTAAAGATAGGTGATAAATTATACAATGATGTCGAGAATCTTAAAAAGTGAATTCAAAATTTTAAAAAGTGAATTCAACATTTTAAGATAAATATGGTAAAATTTTGAGATATTAGAAATTATGGGTTGAACCCAGGATGGATCCAGGGGAGGCGGTCGCCCCTTAGAATTTTTAGATATTTTAATTATATATAAAAATTATCATGTATTTTAAATTTGATGTCTACATTATATAATATTCACCCTCTTGGTCAAATTATATTTCATATAATTCACCCTTAAGCCATAAGATTATATTTTATATTAACAAAGTATTGTTCAAGTTTTAATAATATAACTTTATAATAATAATAATAATAATAAAATATTAATATATGATGGGCATTGAAAATTAAACTTAAAGGCCTAATCACTACAAAGAAAAGCAGACTTTTAGCGGCGTTTCTGTATGCGTTTTAAACAAAACGCCACAAATATTATCATTAGCGGCGTTTGGAAAAAACGCCAAAAAAAAGAAATAGCGCGTTTATCTACAAAGCTACCGCTAATAATGATATATAGCGCGTTTACTTGTAAACGCGCGAAATCGATCTTTAGCGGTTTTTAAAACGCCGCTAAAAGTTCGATCTTTAGCGCTTTACAAAACGCCGCTAAAAGTCTGATCTTTAGCGGCGCTTTACAAAAACGCCGCTAAAAGTCTGATCTTTAGCGGCGCTTTTACAAAACGCCGCTAAAAGTCTGGTCTTTAGCGGCGCTTTTACAAAAACGCCGCTAAAAGTATGGTCTTTAGCGCTAGCTTATATAAAACGCTAAAAGTCTAAAGTTTTTGGATACATTTGATGATTGTTTTAAATTTATATATTAAATAATTTCTTATATAATTTTGATTCTAGTTTAAGAAAAAATATTAAATAATTTCTTATATTAATTTTAAAATGTTGAATTAATTCTCATGATTGTTTAGGGTTTATGGTTTAGCATATATAATTTAAGTCGTAAGGTTTACTGAGTTACTATTTTAATGTTTAGGGATTATGGTTTAGGGTATTAGGGTTTAAGGTTAAAGGTTCATGGTTTAGGGTTTAGGGTTTAGGGTTTAGGGTTTAGGGTTTAGGGTTTAGGGTTTAGGGTTTAGGGTTAAAGATTTATGGTTTATGGTTTGGGCTTTATGGTTCAAGGTTTAGGGTTTATGGTAGAATAGAGGATAGGGGTTATGAGTTTAGATTAAATTAGTGTATTATAATCTTTGTTGTTGATGGTTTCGGGTTTAAAAGTACGGGTTTAAAAGTGCAGGTTAGGTTATGGTTTAAGCCGGGTTTATAGTTTAATTTTTAGTTTTAGATCTATATATTGGGTTTAGGGTTTAGTGCTTAAACCATATCGAACAATGAGTTAGAGTGTTAGTGTTTAGAGATTAAGTGTTCAAGAATTTGATAAAAGAGGTAAAAATCAAATTCTTTTAGGGTTTAAGGTTTGCAATAAGATTATTTTTTAATTACTTTTACACCTTGCAATATATGTATGAGTTGCGGTTTAGGGTTTAAGGTGTATGAATAAGGGTTTATAGTGTATAATTTGTGTATATATACACAAACATGTTACAAAACACTGTCGATATATCATATCGCAGTTTTAGTGGCGTTTTGTCAAAATGCCATAAATAATTTTGTATAGTTTTAGTGGCGTTTGTTCCAAAAAACGCCGCAAAATGTTACAAAACACTGTCGTTTTATCTTGTCCCAGTTTTAGTGGCGTTTTGTCAAAAACGCCGCAAATAATTTTGTATAGTTTTAGTGGCGTTTGTTCCAACAAACGCCGCAAAATGGTTACAAAACAACGTGTTTATGTTGTCCCATTTTAGTGGCGTTTTGTCAAAAACGCCGCAAATAATTTTGTATATTTTAGTGGCGTTTGTTCCATAAAACGCCGCAAAAATGTTGCAAAACACTGTCGTTTTACTTATTGTAGTTTTAGTGGCGTTTGTTCTTAAAACGCCGCATATAATTTTATATCGTGGTTAGTGGCGTTTGGATATAAAAACGCCGCAAATATGTCACAAAACACTGTCGTTTTACTTATTTGTAGATTTAGTGGCGCTTGTTTATAAAACGCCGCTAATAATGTTATATCGTTTAGTGGCGTTTGTGCCTAAAACGCCGCAAATATATCACAAAAACAACGCTGTTTTATAACATGAGTATGTAAACGCCATTTTTATTAGTGGCGCTTGAATAAACGCCACAAAATTTATATAGCCTAAACGCCTTTGTTTTAATTAGCCAACGCTTTCTTTTCTTTTCCCTTCAACAACAATCGATTCCCCAAATCGATTCCCCAAACGATTCCCTCTTTCCTCTTTGATATCGATTCCTCTTTAATTAGCCGTTCTTTCTCCTTTCTCCCTTTCTCCCTTCTCGGTCCAACACCCACCGCCAAAGACCGTCATTTTACCCGTCTGCCCTAATCCATCGGCATTAGTTGCGGATTGTGAAACCCGACAAGGAATTTCTCAATAGAGGTATGGAATTTGTTTTCCATTTGTTTTCCACGGCATTATAGTTTTCCTAAAACCATGAGGTGGTTTGTTATAATACACTAAATTGGAATGGTCAAGAGATATTTTTTGCCCTTTGTTTTTGTTTCTCTTCTGTTCTTACCTCGTGTATTCTCATTAATCAATTCAATGCTTGTCAAGGTATATTGTATTTTCTGTGTCTTCGTGTAATGTGTTAACTTTGTAGCTTTAGCATTGTAATTTTACTTAGTGAATAGATCTTTCGTGTCTTCCGATGAAGCCGATCGCTTCTGCTGCGTTGAATATGGTAGGAAAATTCTTAGTTGTGCAGCATGTTTATTCATTTCTTTTAGTTTTCTCACTACTATGATTCATTGAACAAAATTCTCCATGCGAATTTCTTAGACAATTTTTCCTTTTTCCTACCCAAAATTTCCATATTGACTATGAAAAGAAGCATCAACGGTGGCTGCTAATATATAGTTCAGCTTTAAGCTTCATCTTTGTGTAATCTTGTGTATATAGAGAAGTTGAAATTAACATGCATTTGGGACCTTCCCCAAGACAAAACAAAAAATAGTGCTTTTCCATGCCAACAACCTCTTGATCTTAGAGGCATAAAAAAACAATTATTTTGGTTGCTGTCTCTTCAAAGTAAAGCCGTTTGGGGGCCAAGAAAAATGGCAACAACAGCCACCTATGTTGGAAAACTTCGCAGAAAAATATGTCGGAAGTCGAAAACCAAACATTAATGTTTACACCAAGTGAGTCAGATTAGTTTTGGATGGAGATAAGTAAGATTGGGTTAATCCAGATGATTATGGTTTGGGTCCATTTTTATATATTTTAGATTGCTGTTGGTTTTATTTTACCCTGTGTACTATTGGCTGTTCGAGGTTGGAGTTTTTCCATATTCAAATTATTTTGGGTTCGGGTCATAGATTTAATTAATTGAAATCGAGTCGGTTTGGGTTTAAAACATATTTTTGTTACTACTTGTTTTGGCTACTTCTAATTTTGAATCAATTATGTGTTTGGATTATTTGGGTTTAAGCAATTCCAAATTAATGTCATTTGTGTTTTTGAGTTGGATCAAAATGGGTTCGTATCATTTAAGTTTAGATCATTTTGAATATAGATATTAACTTTTTATAATCAAATCGAGTAGAATTAGATTTGAATTCGCATTGATAAAGTTAAATTTTATAGTACTACCATTGATAAAGTTTTTCACATTGTTTTGCGGTCTCATCATTAGGATTGTGTCCTAATAAGAAACATAGCAATTGTGATACTTTGATAACATCTATGAATTTAGTAGATTTGATGTCATCTTTATTGAGCTTCATTTGTGATGCATGGGCTCTTTGAAAATTAATGAAGAATCTCTTCCGTTTTCGAAAGATGTTGCCATAGGTTTTATTATGGTATTTATTTTCCTTTGCTAAGAAGGAGAGTTATATGGAATTGATGTTTCTTCTTACAAAAACGTGTTTTTGTGAGTCAAATTAAGGAAAGAGATAATTGTCTTATCTATTATAATAGAATTGAATCTTAAGATAAAAGACATATTTGATTGGTTAAATTAAAATTACATCCAACTAGATCAAAATAAATGAATCTTAAGTTAATTAATAGATTAATTATCTTGTGATGATCATTGTGCTACTTTAATAATAAGTGAATGATTATATATGTATGGCTTATATACTTAGATGTATTGATAACCAATGTATCTTGGAGTAGTAAGCAAAAGGTTGGTACATTTGGTATATAACTTATATATGATACAGCTTTCACTTATAGATAGTTGAATTATAGTTTTCCTAAAACCATGTTTCACCTATTATTGTTATAGTCATATTTCTTGTAGGTGAACTGAAGAAGACCAAGACTCAAGACCTGCAGCAGCACCTTCCTCAATCTATTCAATTTAGAACAGGTAAACTTGATTGTTTTTATTTTTAATTTCTCATTTTCTTCTTTTTTTAATCCTTGATGGCGTGGGTATTTTATCTTTCTTTCATTCACTCATAATCTGCTTCTATATACAAATTTAATGGTTTTGAATAGCTGGTAAGATTAGCCTCTTTTTTTTAATAAATCTTGTATATGTAACTCTTCTTTTCCTTTTCTTTTTGGGCATGACTTAACACAATCGTTATTCGTTAATTTCTTCCTAAATGGCTGAAAAAAACCAAGTCTTTGATTTTTTTCATTCTTTTTAGCCGTCGTTCCTAATCGTCCTGAGCTAGACCGATCGAATTTAACTTCCATTGTTTTATTGTCGAGAAACTTTGTCTCATCATCGTTGATTTCTATTAAAGCAATCAGAATCGAGCTGGTAAAAGGTGGGGTCATACAACTACAAACAAAATGACAAAATAATTTTTAAAAGAAAATAATAATATAGATCATTATTGAAAATAATAATTTTAAAATTTTAATTTTGATAAAATCATAACTATTAAATTAATTAAGTTAATTCCAAAATTTCATTCTACAAACATATGTAGTGTCATTTAACTTATTATTTATGCATATTATTTAAAAAAGAGCTAGTTAATGAATTTAATGAATGTTAAAAAGTTAGAATAGATAAATTAAAAAGATAAAACTAAATCTATGATTTTAAGCATAACACAAGACTAATAGCAAAATTTAATCAAAGGGATTTAAGTTGTACTAGTTGAGTTAGGAGACAAAATTTAAAATTTAAAAGTAAAGAGATGGAAAATAAGTAATTTAAAAAGTATAAAAACAAAAATAGATGAAATTAAAGTATAAAAACTAATACATAGCTTACTCATAGTAAATGGATTAATTGCAAAATTTGACTCAATCCAATCGTCAAAAGATTAATATACTAGATTTATGATTAATCCGTAACTCATAAAACTAAACTCAGTTATATTTGTTTATTAGATTAACCCTAAACCCTTAACCCTTAACCCTTAAACCTTAAACCCCTAACCCTTAAACCTTAAACCCCTAACCCCTAACCACTAACTTATAACGTGTAACCACTAAAATTTTAAGTTAATATCAAACTTCATAAAACCTAAGAAAAAGATTCAAAGTATATAGGCTGGAAACCTGACGGGTTGCCTTATATCTCACTGTCAGATATAACGGATCCTCCCTAGGTGTAACAATGCCACGTACGATGGATCTTAAAGAATACTTAACTTACCTAAATTTAATAACTTACATAAATTTAATAAAATACATAAGTTGACGATTAAATTTAATGACTTACATAAATTTCCCTTAATATCAAACTTCATAACTTACATAAAACTTAAGAAAAAGATTCAAAGTATATAGGCTGGAAACCTGACGGGTTGCCTTATATCTCATTGTCGATATAACGGATCCTCCTAGGTGTAACAATGCCACGCACGATGGATCTTAAAGAATATAAGTTACATAAATTTAATAACTTACATAAATTTAATAAAATACATAAGTTGACGATTAAATTTAATGACTTACATAAATTTCCTTAATATCAAACTTCATAACTTACATAAAACTTAAGAAAAGATTCAAAGTATATAGGTTGGAAACTGACGGGTTGCCTTATATATCTCATCGTCGATATAACGGATCCTCCCTAGGTGTAACAATGCCACGTCACGATGGATCTTAAAGAATACTTAAGTTACATAAATTTAATAACTTACATAAATTTAATAAAATACATAAGTTGACGATTAAATTTAATGACTTACATAAATTTCCCTTAATATCAAACTTCATAACTTACATAAAACTTAAGAAAAAGATTCAAAGTATATAGGCTGGAAACCTGACGGGTTGCCTTATATCTCACTGTCAGATATAACGGATCCTCCCTAGGTGTAACAATGCCACGTACGATGGATCTTAAAGAATACTTAACTTACATAAATTTAATAACTTACATAAATTTAATAAAATACATAAGTTGACGATTAAATTTAATGACTTACATAAATTTCCCTTAATATCAAACTTCATAACTTACATAAAACTTAAGAAAAAGATTCAAAGTATATAGGCTGGAAACCTGACGGGTTGCCTTATATCTCACTGTCAGATATAACGGATCCTCCCTAGGTGTAACAATGCCACGTCGATGGATCTTAAAGAATACTTAACTTACATAAATTTAATAACTTACATAAATTTAATAAAATACATAAGTTGACGATTAAATTTAATGACTTACATAAATTTCCCTTAATATCAAACTTCATAACTTACATAAAACTTAAGAAAAAGATTCAAAGTATATAAATTTGGAAACTCGACGGGTTGCCTTATATCTCACTGTCAGATATAACGGATCCTCCCTAGGTGTAACAATGCCACGTACGATGGATCTTAAAGAATACTTAACTTACATAAATTTAATAACTTACATAAATTTAATAAAATACATAAGTTGACGATTAAATTTAATGACTTACATAAATTTCCTTAATATCAAACTTCATAACTTACATAAAACTTAAGAAAAGATTCAAAGTATATAGGTTGAAACTTTGACGGGTTGCCTTATATCTCATTGTCGATATAACGGATCCTCCTAGGTGTAACAATGCCACGTCGATGGATCTTAAAGAATACTTAACTTACATAAATTTAATAACTTACATAAATTTAATAAAATACATAAGTTGACGATTAAATTTAATGACTTACATAAATTTCCTTAATATCAAACTTCATAACTTACATAAAACTTAAGAAAAGATTCAAAGTATATAGGTTGGAAACTCGACGGGTTGCCTTATATCTCACCATCGATATAACGGATCCTCCTAGGTGTAACAATGCCACGCACGATGGATCTTAAAGAATACTTAACTTACATAAATTTAATAACTTACATAAATTTAATAAAATACATAAGTTGACGATTAAATTTAATGACTTACATAAATTTCCTTAATATCAAACTTCATAACTTACATAAAACTTAAGAAAAGATTCAAAGTATATAGGTTTGAAACTGACGGGTTGCCTTATATCTCTTGTCCGATATAACGGATCCTCCTAGGTGTAACAATGCCACGCACGATGGATCTTAAAGAATATAACTTACCTAATTTTAATATCAAATTGCATAAATTACTTATATAAATTATTAATTAACAAGTTAGCAGTATAATTTATTGTCAACTTTAGACTTCAACAACTACTTAAATGGATAGGAGTTGGATGAAATTGTCAAGGGTAAGCAACGGCTATCGAAATGGAGTAGAAACTTTTCGAATTTCGCATTTCAAAATGCAAGCCAAGAGAATATGATTCTTTGCCCGTGTAAGAAGTGTTGCAATATTACTCGATTTACTTTCATTGAATAGGTTTGGAGTCGGAATGAAGTAAATGACGACGTTAAATGGCTTTCACAAGGTCCAAATGAATAGTTAAAAGATATAGTGGCTTCCTCATCAACGGATCTGATTTCATACAAGGTATCGCGAGAGATTGAGGAGAACTCAAAATTGCGAATTGTTGTTAATTCTTCGATTACAAGTTATGCTAGTGCTAGGGACATGAATCCGTCGAGGGAATTTGGAATATTTGGACTTATTCTCGACATCATTGAGTTGGATTATTACGGTAAATGCAAAGTTGTCCTATTTCGAGGTGATTGGGTGATGTGAATACGGCTCGCGAATTAAAAACGATCAATATGGTTTTACAATGGTAAATTTCTCTCGATTAATTCACACCGAGAACAAGCGATGGACGAGCCGTATGTGTTTTCTTCTCAAGTTAAACAAGTTTTTACTCGGAAGATCCAATCGATAAGGGTTGGTACGTTGTACTTCAAACACCCCTAGAGACTTCTTCGACGTTGGCGGTGGAAGTAGAGATGACATAGTCGAAAGATCGTAAACTTTGCCTTTTCCGAACAAGACTTAACGAAAATATCCTAGTACTAGTCAACAATTTCAATGGGTTCGTCGGGATGTGGGCGAAGATATTTACTGAAATATGATGTAGTAAGATTTAACGATTTATTATTTATATGTAATAATATAATTTTTATGTTGGTCATGTTATATAATTTTCATGTGTACTGCAGGAAAAATGCCTAGAAGACGATTACGAGGTTTAAATATTGTCCATGAAACTCCAAATCCGTAAGAACCTAATAGTAGTGAAGAAAGCAGGTTGTTGGATCTTCTACTCTACGGACATAGATGACGAGCCCGAGAATTTCAAAGTAATGTTAAGTTTATTTTACATGCATGTTGAATTTTATTATTGATTCATTTTTAATTTTAATATAATAATATATTATTTTTCAAATTTGAAGGTGGTGGGACGCATAAAGGTCGGGGCGACATTACTTCAAGATTTATACGACTTAGAGCCTAACGATCGTATTAAAGTAAGGAGAAACAATGATGGCCACTGTTGGATCTCAAGCTCATTGTTAGGAGGCTATTTGGGCATTTTAGCACGAAATTCCAATATGTTGCCCATTAACTACGAATCATGGCATCGCATGCCCGATGCCAACAAAAATCGTGCCCTCGAGAATATTAAGGTAATAAAACGTGATTGTAATTTATAATACTTTTATTTAATTTTCATTTATATTAATTTTTTATACTTTTTTTTCTTCAGGGTAGATTTAATTTAGAGGTCTCTGATGACTATGTTAAGAAGACATTGGGTAAAAAATGGAGAGACAATAAAAGCACCCTCAAAAAACAATATTACAAGAAAGAGATAAGCCTCGACGAAAAATTAAGAAATGTTCCAATCGGAATGTTGAGGTACCAATGGGAAGATCAAGTTAGATTTTGGAATTCACAAAAAGGAGAGGTATTACGTAAATCTAAAATCGTATAAATTATTTGGTTTATAGTATTTACTATATATATAATTCAAATTGCATTATGTAGGACCGTGAGCGAGTTGGGATAAGCAGCAGATGAAACAAAAATTCACGCATTACGGCGAGTTCTAGAAGTTTTGCTTGTGTAGCCGACGCCGAGGTAATATAATTTATTAATTACGTCAAATATTAATTACTTTATACTATTAAATTATATTTTTACGCTAAAATGTAGGAAACTTTGGTGGTCAAAAGTTGGACGCGTTCAAACTTTTTGACATTACGTATAGAAAGAAGGATGGATCTCCGATGACATCCGAAGTGCAGAAATTTTGGTATATTTACTTAATAATATTTTATTTTTATAAATATTTCTACCGCTTAATTATAATAGTTTAATTCATCGTTTATAGTTTTAAATTTATAATGTTAAATTATGTTGCATTCTTTCTTATTTATATATTTCGTTTCTAACTCTTTCATTGATTTATTAGGATAAACTAAAGGAGAAAAAGGCGGAGTATGAAGCGGTACGCTTGATCGATAGTTCTGTTAATCTTGAAGAGATTGATAATGTAATTATTACAGATGTTTTGGGTCCCGAAAGGTACGATCGCTTCAACCGATAGTTACATTAATCTTTCTTGTATTATTAATAGAATTATCACCGATGTTTTTGGTCTTGAAAGGTATGGTGGGTTCAATTAAAGGATCCGAGTTACCCGACCCAATATTTTGATCCGCCCCAAAGATACATGCCTTCCGGGGACAATCTCGTCAAGTTCAAAGGCTACAAAACCAGATAGCTCAGATGCAAGAGAGCACGGTTGAGCAGAGGGAGCAAATTGCCGATGTTCAAAGAAAATATGAAGAACTCCAGCAACAGCTTAGAGCGGATGCGGAAGCGGCACAAGCAAGGGAGGCAAGAAGAAGAGAGAGAGCAGCTGCACAGAATGCGAGGGAGGCAGAGGCAAGATCGATGCTAGCAGAGCAAAAAGAAAATACTGAAGAGCTCCAAAGACCAACCAAAGATATGATGCGAGATGTTTCAAAGAAATGAAACCGCCATCTTAGACATTTAGTTTTTCGTTGTAAGAAGTTTTTTATTACATTTAAACAATATTTTCAGTTATCATTCATTTAATTTATTACATTTAAACAATATTTTCAGTTATCATTCATTTAATTTATTAAATTTCAAGTATCATTTAGAATTAATGTAATTCGTGTGATTTTTATGTTAAATTTGTTGTTTTGCGTTGAAATTATATACTGTTATTGGTTGGTTTTTAGTGCAGGAGGGTATAATATTGAAAAATTTTATTTTTTAAATCAGTACAAATTAGCGCGTTAGAAAAGCGCAAAATCTCAAGAAATTTTAGCGGCGTTTTTAGGAAAAAGCTAGCTAAAGGCCCCTACTTTTAATGGCGTTTTTTGAAAGCATTAAAGGCCCGACTTTTAGCGGCGTTTTTGGAAAAAGCGCTAAAGGCCCTGACTTTTAGGCGTTTTTGGAAAGCGCGCTAAAGACCAGACTTTTGGCGTTTTTGGGAAAGCGCTAAAGGTTCTGACTTTTAGCGGCGTTTTGGGAAAGCAGCTAAAGGCTCCGACTTTTGGCGTTTTTAAAAGGCGCTAATGACCGACTTTAGCGGCGCTTTTATAACAAACGCTAAAGATCGAGATCTTTATGGCGTTTTTAGATAAACGCCTTAAAATTTTCCGTGATAGTATTAGCGGCGTTTTTTGTGGCGCTTGGAAAAGCTACATAAATACTTTTTGGCGCTTATAAAGCGCTAAATGTCCAAAAACGCCGCTAAAAGTCCTGCTTTTGTAGTGAATATAGACTTTAAAGTCAAATTTCGAATTAATTAATTTGACCCATACCCATACACATTATGTTAGTGACTTTCTTATATTTTGATTTATATATCTTGTTAAGGAATTATCTTTCTCTAGTAAGGTGCCGAAATCTTGTTGATAAAAAAATAAAGGAGTTTTGATGCTTAGACCGAGAGCACAAAGTAAAAAAATATAAATTATCTTTCTCTCGCTTCTTATGCAAAAGACCTCTCGGTAAATATTTTTATATAAATTATGTTCTTTATTTATTTGAATTATTTTTTTTCTTTTTCCTAATACGTTGTTGTTTAATATAGTATTCGTCTTGTGCTAACTCATCCAGTGTCTACTGCAACAACCGTATTAGCAATTGCAACCATGAAAATGTGAAGACAAGGCTTTGCAACATAATGGATGATGGTTTTCTTTCAATTTACTTGGTGATATACATAAAAAAGATAGCTTGATAATTTTCAACAAATTCTATCATTGATGAGTTCTATCTTATAAAAAGCAAAGGGTGCAATTTAGGATGCTTATTATTGAGAAATAGGACTAAGGCCAAGTTTTTTTTAAATTTAATTTTGAAATTATAATGATATTTATGATATTTTCAAGATAGTATTAGTTATTCATTTTGCATATTGAAAATAAATATTTAATTTTATATAGTATCTTTTTTTCTTTTAGTTTTTTACGATTAAATCGTTCATGCTTTTTAAAAAATATTAAATTAATTTGTTTGATAAAAAATATCTAAAAAAAATTAACACTTTTTTTACCTTAAAGCAAAATTGTTCGATTTAAAATTTTAATCCCTTAAAGTAAATCCTGAATCCGTTGGGTTGAATCCATGCCTAACACTCTTCATGGTCATCAATTTCCACCATGCATTGATTCTTCATCAACGCCCTTACCTTATATTTGAGTGATATCAACATTATTACTCTTGAAGAAAACGTGATTTAAGTGCGGTAAAACACATTATCCTCCTATTTAAGGGTTGAAGAGTGACTATAGATAGTTATAGACATTGTATCATAAAAGATGATATGATAAAAATCTATAATAAATTAAAAAAGTTTGAACAAAAATATACTAAACCTCGTAAACTTTATTTATTAAGTGAATTTTGGAAAAAAATTGAGTTAGTTATAGAATTATTAAACTTAATATTAAACTAAACTATTTTTTTAAAAGAATGCAATTTTCAAGTTAATAAATGTAATTTTAAGATGAAATGGCTCAGGAACTATACTTTTTTTTTTTAAATAAAACTGGAATATTATTACTTTAGGCCAAAAACAGAGTTCAAAAAATAAAGAAAAGAAAGCCCAAAACATAATGTCCCAACAACAATTAAAAGATTCCATAGATAGAAAGAAAACAAATCCGGCCCAAGATCAGTCCAGCTTCAACATCGACGGGTGTGCTTTAGGAGCCTGCGCTCCAGCTAAAGTAGCAATTAAGTCCCCATCTCGATTAGAACAACCCACTGGTAGAAAGTCATTTCTCATTAAACCTTTTCAACATTTCCACCCTTTCGTTTCTGTAAACCCTCAAAACATTTTGAAACCTCCCCTTTCTTGTGCAAAGACCCACTTTCAGCAGAAAACCTCTCCGTCTTCCTTCTTCCATTTCATCCACATCAGTCCCTTGACTCCTATGCATTTTCGATCATCCACGTTCGGCCTCCTCATAGCTTCATCAAGATCAAACCCGTTGAGAAACTATACTTGGTTTCTCATCCTACTTTAAACTTTTTTAATCAAAAGTGATATTTATATTATTGGGTAAAGTATAAGAATAGTTATTCAATTATTTAATTAGGTCAATTTTGGTCATCTAATTTTTTTAGTCACTCAATTTTTAAAATTAAATATTTTAATGTCACTCATCCATTATTAGGCCAATAAAACAAAACTTGCTGTGGAAACCCAAATTTGCGGGCCCGACAAACAAATAAAAACAAAATTTTACAAACCCAAATCCCATTGTCATTAACAAAGAATAACCCAATTCGAAACCCAAATACCAAAGCCCAAAATAAAAAACCTAACCCTAATCTTCCCTAACCCCTAAAGAGGCGCCGCACCTAGGTCTCGGCCTCGACCTCGACGCCACCCGCCTCGACCACTGCAAAGACGACCACCGTCCCGGCCACCGCCCGCCCATGCCCCGCAAAAGAAAACCAACACGCAAAGAAATAGAGGCAACAGAAGCGTAAACGTGCAAAAAGAAAATACGAAAAATTTTTGTAAATGGCTATAAAAAGCCGATTTAAATCCATTGTAAGGGCTCCTTTTTTCAAATCAATACAAAAAAGAACAAAGATTGAGCAGAAAAAAAGAAGAAAAAAATGAAATAGATCAATAAACGATCAAGCGAGAGACCAAGAGGTGATTTTTTTTTTTACTTTCAAAATTTTATTTTTTTTTATCTTTTCATTCACGCAAATATACCTAAAAATATATATATAAATCGGTAAAAAATAAAATAAAATAAAAAATATATACTGTTGAGATTTCATGCCACTGTATGGTGGTTTACGACAACACGCAAGACGACGGCGACCTGACCAAATCCCACGGACTCTCCCCTCTTAGGAGAAAAAACAAGAGAAAAGAATTTTTTAAAATCTCGCACATCTGCTTTTTTTCACGATTTTAGGCTTTAAATAGCTCCTCAAAGCGACGTCGTTTTGGTCGCCTTTAAGCCCAAGCGACGTCGTTTGCCCCCAGGATCCGCGTGTCGACCAGGACCGACCGGAGGATCCGCGTGTTTTTGGTTTTGGGTCTAATTGCATAAATGGCCCTTCCGCTTTTTACTTCTTTCAATTAAGTTTTTATCATTTCCAAATTTGACCCCACAATTTATTAGGTTCATAATTTAGTCCTTTCTCTCTTTGCAGCTTTTGGCGAAGGGTTTATTGCCTCTTTGGTCCCTCCAAAGATTTTCATGAGTGTAAATAGGCCATTTTCTTTTATTTTATTTTGAATTGACCCCAAACTTTCATTTTAAATGCAATTTAATCCTATTTTAGTTATTTTGCAATTTTTTTAGTCTTTTGTTATTATATTGTTGTTATTACCATTATTATATTTTTATGTAGATGTTCTATTGTTATTTTGTTTCACTAACTTCATTATTATTATTATTATTATTATTATTATTATTATTATTATTATTATTATTATTATTATTATTTGTTATTTTGATTATATTTTCACTATTATTTGTTTCTATTACTATTATTTATTATAACATATTATTATTTGTTATTTTGATTATATTTTCTCTATTATTTGTTTCTATTACTATTATTTATTATAACATATTATTATTTGTTATTTTGATTATATTTTCACTATTATTTGTTTCTATTACTATTATTTATTATAACAATTGTATGTGTTATTATTTTATTTATCTACTATTATTATGATTGAGATGATTATTTTATTTATTATTATTTGTTGTTTTTATTATTACTACTACCTATTTTTACTATTACTTTGTCCATATTATTGCTACCATTATATTATTTTTACATGTACATATTTTATTTTATATATATTATTTCATGTATTAATTGCAATAATTATTTTTACATATTATCATCATTATTTCATTTTCATTTCAAGTATCATCATTATTATTTTGTCATTATTATTTCTTATCTTATCTTTTTTTTTTTTTTACTTCCATTACTACTTTGTCATTATCATATTATTATTATTATTATTACTATTATTATTTGTATTTTTTATTTACTACATTCACATCCATACTTGTTTTCTTCGTTTAGTACTATGTTACTAAACAAAACATCTTTGTAAAATCATCATATTTCGCCTAAAAGATTTTAAAATAAGGCAATGTTTTGTATTTAGAAATTAGGAAATGGTGCCCTAACGTCTTGGGTTGCGATTTTCGTTTAACTAAATAACTTAACATCCTCTTACGAAGTTTTGCGAATCACGAGGCGACTTTGATTACGAGAGATTAAAATATCGTGTCCTAACGTCTTGGATGTGATGTTTATATCTTTTCGGAACAAAGAAATCTCAAGTTTTGACTCGAGTCTTTTCTTTAAATTAGTACGATACGATGTATTTTGTAAAATCGCTACACTCCATTTAAAGGTTTTAAAGTAAAGGCAATGTTTTGTATTTAGGAACTCGGGGAATAGTGCCCTAACGTGCTGGGTTACGATTTTTCGTTTGAATAAATAACTAAACATCCTTTTGGTAAACTTCGTAAAATCATGAGATAGCTTTGATTACGAAGGTTTAGAATATCATGTCCTAACGTGCTGGATGTGATGTTCGTATCCTCTCGGAACAATGATATCTCAAATATCCTAATACCTTTTAAAGGATCTGTATCTTAAAACCTTTTCAAACTTCCGACATTAAGACACTAATTAATTATTCTAGTACCAATTTTGGGCGATCGAGGTGCTAACCCTTCCTCGTATGTCTTGAATCCGAACTCGATTTTTAAAGCTTCAGAGACAAAAACACTGCTTTTAGTAAAACAAAACGTTTTATTAAAATAAAGGTGATCCGATCACACCAAATAAAGATCGGTGGCGACTCCCGTTTTATTCTTATTTTCAAAACCAAAGTCGAACCCCCTTTTTTGTTCCTTTCAAAAATGGTTCTGACGACTTAGCGACTCACGGGGACCGATTTAGAAAGTCAAGCCATAAATTGATTATTTTCTATCTTTTGTCGGAAGTTTGAAAGTTCGATTTGAAAATTACGATCTTTTTATTGCATGTTGTTTTAATTTCGGCATTGCATTACATGACCGTTGTGGTCACACCTTTAAGTGGGAGTGAGAAACTACTCCTTCGTGAGGTTTTCACCTCTGTGCAGGATAGTGGATCGCTTTGGGATACATCCGTACCTATGTCTTCGTGAGATTTTCATCTCCGTGTAGCCATAGGGAAATGTATTCCTGAACTGAACTCGATCCATATGAGCCTATAATGGGTGAGGATTGAGGAATCTGTTGGTTCAGGTACCCCTCTTTAGAACCGAACCTCATATAGTAAGCCCTAAGAACCCACCCTAGATAGAGCCATGCCAAACCCTAGTGGTTAACAGATTAGGTATTTTTATTCTTTGCTTACTTTGTATGGAATACTGATTTGCTTTATTTTTATTTTATTTTTGCATGGCATATTCATCAAAAGGTATTGATTCACGTTCAATTGCCAAATAGATAGCTTGTCATGGAAAGGGGGTTTCTTGATAAAGTGGAGGACAATACGGTAGATTCGAATATGGGCCAAGACGGGCAAAGAAGAAAAAGGTGATAGTCTTACAGAAGGGCATATGTTAGAATTATGGGACTTCAAACGTATCAGTGTCACCCAAAATAATCTTCAAGAGATGAAAGAGATATGGAGTCAATGGGACGATGAGATCAAACAACTATTCTACTGTCATTACGGTAATCTGCCTTATCTACTCGACATCAAGGTAGACCAGCACTTATTCCGAGCTATAGCCTAATTTTGGAATCCCGCTTATAGTTGTTTTACTTTCGGGAAAGTAGACTTGGTGCCTACTATAGAAGAATACGCAGCTTTACTCCGTTGCCCAAAAATTCAAACTGACAAAGTTTATGCAAGACCTGTTAATGTCCCCACCTTCTTAAAAAAACTGATAAATATTACGGGAATGAGCGAGCAGTAGGTTGCAGCTCGGATAAAACAAAAAGGAGATTGTAAGTGCATCCCTTGGAGAAATTTAAGGGATTTGATCATAGCGTATCCTGACGTGAAGAAAAGGGTTGACATTTTTGCCTTGAGCATTTATGGGTGATTATTTTCCCTAAAGCTCTAGGGCATGTGGACGAGGCGGTCTCGGACTTATTCGATGATTGGATAGAAGAGTCACACCCATTCCTACAATTACGGCTGAAACTTTCGGTCTCTAAGAACGTCTTCAAGAGCGGGCGAAGGAAGATTTACCGGTTGTGCACAGCTCTTACTAACATGGTTCAACAATCACTTTTGAAAAGCGAAAAAAGCATCGTGTCGAATCTTCTCCGAGGACTATTCCCCGCTAAAAGAATTAGCAGCCACGCCAAGGCGAGACGATCTTCTGAGAAGAAAATGGATGATGATTACGCAAAACCCGCAAGAAGAAGGCGTAGAATGGAAAGCTCCTTTAATGATTCTGATGAGATCTTATACGGGTGTGGAGATTTTGACTGGGTTCCTCTACTAGGAGTATGGGGAGCTCTCGGATATGCTCCTCTCTTCGTGTTGAGACAGTACAGATCGAGACAGTTTATACCTGTAACACAAGGTCTAATTCAGTGCGAATTTGAATACAAAGGAGACAATTGTAAGAAAAGAGTTCGTGAAATAGCGAGCGCTTGGAGTCGGACTCACAGAATGAAAAGGTTTGCCACTAACCCGATGACAACCCCCGAATATGATCGATGGTGGAGTCAGAGAATCAACGATAACATTCCCACATCAGGCCAAGAAAACGCCCGATCAATGGAGGAGCACCTGCAGGTAATCCCATCAGAGCTCGAAATCATCAAACAAGATTTTGAGAAAAAGAATACGGAATCAGGGAAAAGGATAGAACAATTAGAAGAAGAGAAAATGTAGCTAGGATTAAATGTTGACATTCAGAAGCTGAAAGCCGAAAAGCTGAGGAAAGGAAAAAATAAGGCTGAAAAAGATTTGGACAGTTTGAAAACAGACTGTAAGAAGCTGCGAAGGTCAATGAAACCTGCTGGATTAGGAAAAACGTTAGAGCAATGGTGTCAAGAACTTAGAGAGGAAAAAAATAGATCTAGTCAATGGGAAAGGGAACTCCGAGATGCTCAAGTTTGAGAAGCTACTCTGAAAAGAAGTTTGGTAAAAACCCAGAACGAGAAAGAGGAATTGAAGGCTCGGGTGGCAGAATTGGAAAGATCTTTGTATCAGTATCGTAGTCGTAACTTTGCAGTCGAATTAAAGGCTAGTCTGAGTAAAATTGAAAAAATGAAAGCAAGAATCGAAGAGCTGGAGTTTGCTTTACATGGTTGCGAGCTACGGGTGGAGCTTCTTGAAGTCAATGAGGAGCGTTGGAAGCAACAACTTCATTACACTCAAAACCAAGTCAGAGACCGGGATTACATTATGGGGGAAGCCGTGGCTCAAGTGCGAGAGGTGGCGGATCACTTACAAACCTTAGCAGTCCAAGCTGATGTATTAAGTTTATTTTACGAGTCGAAGTCAGAGCAAGGTCAAGAGTTAGCTAGGCTTCTTGAGGAAGTCAAGGCCTTAAGTATTAGGGCGAGGCCATATATGTAATCCATTTTATGTAAAGAAACTTGTTTTCTAGAAAAGTTATTCTAATGGAAATTGAATCAGAATTAATGCCTTTTTTGCATACATTTCATGCATTAGCATTACATTGCATCATGTGCATTAAATCTCACAAAGGAACCTTAAATTATGACAGTGACCCTGGAACATCGCTACAATACACGAGACAAAATAAAAATCATGGATCAAAGAATGGAAAGACTAGAACAAATACAAAAGGAAATACAGGAACAAATGCAAGAATGATTAATCAAGATGCAACAAGATATGATAGAACGAATGCAAGAATCTCAAAATAGCATGATGAATCAATTGGTGCAGTTGTTGGCCAATGAACGTGAGAAAGGAAGGGTGTTGCTACTAGTTTGGGAAATGATAATGATGACCATTTACCCTCGGGTTTTACCCACCTAATACCCAAGCGCCACCGGACGTGCATCCCCAAAGGGCGCTTTGTTACTATTAGACCACAATATCAGGTTGGTACCGCGATCCGCCCACCTCCCGATCGGTTCGGGTACTAACCCAGGAGAAAGTCCGGCTAACCCCATGGTCCCTGATTTTGATGAACTGGCAGAAATGGACAAGGCAAAAATAGATTTGTCAAAGCAACTGGAGAACCGTTGCAAGTGGCTAGAAGAAAAGTTTAAAGAAATAGAAACGGCTGACCATCGTTACGGGATGGATGTTAAAGACTTAAGTCTGGTCCCTGACTTAGTCCTTCCGCTAAAGTTCAAAACACCAGAGTTCGAAAAATATAACGGGACTAGCTGTCCTGAGGCACACATCACAATGTTCTACCGGTGGATGGCGGGGCACCTTAATAATGACCAGTTGCTGATTCACTGTTTTTAAGACAGTTTGGTCGGGTCTGCCACCAAATGGTATAACCAGCTTAGTCGTGCCCAAATCAAGACGTGGAAGGACCTGGCACAGGCCTTCATGAAACATTATGGCCATGTGGCTGATATTGCTTCTGATAGAATCACGCTCCAAAATATGGAGAAAAAGCCGGGCGAAAGTTTTAGACAGTATGCCCAGCGATGGAGGGAGGTAGCAATACAAGTTCAGCCACTGCTTTTGGAAAAGGAGACAACCATGCTCTTTATTAATACGTTGAAAGCTCCTTTCATCAATCATATGCTGGGAAGCGCCACTAAAAGTTTTTCAGACATCGTGATGTCGGGGGAGATGATAGAAAATGCAATCAGATGTGGCAAGATAGAAGTGGGAGAAAATACTAGAAAGACAATCCCAAAGAAAAGAGAGAACGATGTAAATAACCTAAGTAAAGGTTATCAAAAGCCTATTATCAGAATCACCCCAAGGCCGAATCACGATCATCGTGGCTCCTCTAGGCGGGAATCCGATACAAAGCGAACGGAGAAAATCCAATTCACGCCAATCCGACCACGTACAAGAAATGTACGAACTTATTCGATGCACATATTGTTTCCACATTACCTAAAACCCTGCAACCCCTATACCCTAAGTGGTATGGCCTTAAACGCCGAGTCTGAGTACCACGTAGGGATTAATGGGGCATTCAATGAGAAGCTGTCTTGCTTTCAAAAAACTGGTAGAAAGACTCATCCAGATAGGCGTTATAAAAGTAGACGATACCCCCAGCGCGGGGCACCCGCTGCCTAATCATGAGGTCAATATGATAGGCGAGAACATGGGAAGGAGAGTTAAAAGGGATGTTGACGAAGTAAAGACTCCGATGAAACAAGTTTGGAAAGAAATGATGAAGAGAGGATTAGCTGTATCAAGTCCGGTAGGAAAGCATGAAAGAACAAGAAGAGGTTGCGAGTTTCATAACATGGAATGGCATAAAATCCAGGACTGTACTGAGTTCAGAATTCTGGTACAAAGATTGATGGACAATAAAGAGTTGGAGTTTTTTTAGATTAATGAAGGCCGAAAAGAAAGAAGCATTTGCGTGTTGGAAGATGAATCAGTAATAAAAGTCTCAAAAGCTAACTATCCTTTGGTCATCATCTCACGGCCAAAGAACGATGGAACCGGGATAAAGACAACTCTAAAGATCGTGATTCGTAAATCGGCAGTCCTTTCGTATGAAGATAACAAAGAGGTTCCCCAAAACTCTAATTGCAACCTGACGATTCCTAAAATAGAGGACCCATCCCGCACTATGAAAGGAAACCAGGAGCCTCCGAAGATTGTGATCCGAAGACTTGCTGCCTTTTCATATGAAGATAACAAAAAGGTTCCTTGGAACTACAACTGTAATGTGACAATTCCTGGGAAAGGAGACTTGTCTAGCACTGCAAAGGGAAACCAGGAAGTAGGCTCTTATACACGTAGCGGGAAGCATTACGACACGGCAAACCCACGGATCGAGCTTGCAAAGGGGAAAACCTTGGTGGGCAAACAAAAGAAAGAAAGTGCGACCAAACAAGAAGCTCCTATAAATGAGCGATGAAGGAAGACGAGGCTAGGGAATTCTCAAGTTTTAAAGCATAGTGAATCTGTGTCTGGAGCGATTGCATAAACAGTATGGCTCATATATCTGTGCTTGACTTGCTATTAAGCTCAGAAGCACACCACAATGCACTGATGAAAGTATTGAATGAAACTTATGTTGCTAATGATATCACTGTTAACAAGTTGGATCGTCTAATTAGCAATATAAGTGCTGATAACTTCATTTTCTTTAATGATGACGAGATTCCGCCGGGAGGTAGGGGTTCCATCAAGGCCCTCCACATTACTACACGGTGCAAAGGATACACACTACCAGGGGTACTAGTTGATAACGGATCGGCTCTCAATGTCCTGCCATTATCGACGTTGAATCGGTTACCCATTGATAGCTCTCACATGAAGGCCTGCTACAATGTAGTAAGGGCATTTGATGGAACTGAAAGGACAGTCATGGGGAGGATTGAAATACCTCTTTAATCGACCCAAGTACATATGAAGTAGATTTCATAGTAATGGATATCGTGCCATCGATAACTATTTGTTGGGAGACCTTGGATACACTTCGGTGAGCGATCCCTCATCCTTGCACCAAAATTGAAATTAGTCATGTAAGGCGTGTGGTAACAATAAATCTTGAAGAAGACATCATCACAATCAGAATCAAAGATTGCACCATATTTAGAAGCAAATGAAGAAGAGATGAATGTTCCTTTCATTCTTTGGAATTAAATCAACATAACGTTCATCATCGAGGAAACAAGATCCCAAATGTTTTAATTATCCAAAACCACAAAAATGGGTTTACAATTAATAGTAAAAATGGAGCCATACCCGAAAAGGGACCGAAAAAGTATCTCCAAGGAGGAATTGAAATCCGAGATTAAAAGAAAAAGAGACCTCTTTGGCTTAGGATTTAAGCGCCAAGAAAAGAAGAGAGTTAGAAAAGAAGCAAGAAAGAAGGAAAGCGTTTGGGTGGAGATGAGATTAAATGGGAACCGATAATAATTCCTCATATTCGTGAGACCTTTATATCGGAGGGTTATCCATCCGGACGAGGAATGCAAAATGAAAAATCGTGCATGTCAACGCCAGATGTCGAGGGAAAATTGAGGAAGAAAATCGGAATGGTATCCGCCTATGAGTCGTGCAAACGTTCTAAACAAGCTGGATCATGGAGGAGATTCCTATAGCTTTAGAACTCATTCGAGTAATACTCAGAACACACTTGTTGCTTTAAGTCTAGAAGCAATAGGAGTCCCTTTTGTGATCCATGATTTTGTATAAGGTATCGTTATTTTCAATAAAATACATCTCCGCCATCTTTTGAGCAAATTTTCTTTTATGTTCATTTCATTCATTATCATTATTCTTTCTGTAGATATTCTTCTAAACATTTCTATTCTTCATTTATGATACCAATAAGCATGCCTAGATTCTGTGATTCTATGAGCCTTTATTCATCCCCATAACAGGTCCCCAAATATCAATGATTTGAGTAACGCTACCGATGACTCAGAATATCCTTTTGAGCAAGATATGGGTGCGGAAGATTTTCAGGATTTTGGAGATGACCAAGGCTGTGATTTAGCTCCTGAACTGTTAAGGATGGTAGAACAAGAGGAGAAACAAATCGTACCTCACAAAGAATCAGTGAAAATAGTGAACCTAGGAGATGGACAAGAAAAGAAAGAAGTGAAGATTGGAGCCAGATCACCACGGAGACAAAGCAAGACCTCATTGAGTTACTCCAAGAATTCAAGGATGTCTTCGCATGGTCATATCAAGACATGCCCGGGTTAAGCACTGATATCGTGGTACACCGTTTGCCCATAAAAGAAGAATACAAGCCAGTCCAATGAAACTTGGAGGAGGAGGCGGACATTTCTTGAAAATAAAAGAAGAGGTCAAGAAGCAATTTGACGGAGTTTCTTGCAAGTGGTTAAGTACTGAATGGGTAGCCAATATCATCCCGTCCCTAAGAAAGATGGGAAAGCACAAATGTGTGTAGACTACAAGGATCTAAACAAGGCTAGCCCGAGGGATAATTTTTCGTTACCTCATATCGACACCTTAGTGGATAATACGGTGGGTTATTCATTATTCTCATTCATGGATGGCTTCTCTGGATACAACCAGATAAAGATGCTTCCTAAAGACATGGATAAAACCACATTCATAACCATGTGGGGAACCTTTTACTATAAGGTAATGCCATTTGGGTTGAAGAATGCGGGAGCAATATATCAGAGAGCCATGATAACCCTATTCCATGATATGATGCACAAGGAAATTGAGGTTTATATCGACGATATGATCGCCAAGTCCCGAACCAAAAAGGAGCATATCCAAGTCTTAAGAAAATTATTTTTGAGGTTGAGGAAAGTCCAATTGAAGCTTAACCCGGCTAAGTGTACCTTTGGAGCCGGTCGAGAAGCTGCTAGGATTTATAGTCGATGAAAAGGGCATTGAGGTTGACCTGGACAAGGTCAAGGCTATACAAGAATTGCCTCCGCCGCACGCAAAAAGAAGTTCGAGGTTTCTTAGGAAGATTAAATTACATTACTCGGTTCATTTCACAACCGGTCGAGAAATGTGATCCCATATTCGTCTTCTTAAAAACACAATCCGGTGTGTGGGACGAGGAATGTCGAAGACCTTCGATAAAGTAAAGCGATACTGTCCAATCCTCGGTATTGACACCGCCTAATCCGAGAAGCCTTTAATCCTCTATTGGCGGTGCTTGATAATTCAATAGGATGTGTGCTCGGCCGACATGATGAGTCAGGAAAGAAAGAAAAGGCAATATACTACCTTAGTAAAAAGTTCACTGAGTGTGAAACAAGGTACTCACCAATTGAGAAACTATGTTGTGCTTTGGTCTGGACAACTCGGAAATTGAGGCAATATATGTTGTATCATACGACCTGGCTCATCTCAAAGCTAGACCCACTGAAATACCTAATGGAGTCGACTACTTTGAATGGACGGATGGCCCGATGGCAAATTTTACTTTCTGAGTTTGACATAGTTTATGTAAACCAGAAGGCGATAAAAGGAAGTGCAATAGCGGATTTTCTGGCCAGTAGAGCTCTGGCAGATTATAAGCCTTTGGACTTTGATTTCCCTAATGAAGACCTAATGTATGTAGCAACTAATGAAGAAGGTACCCCAGAAATTTGTCCTTGGAAACTAAACTTCGACAGGGCATCGAATGCTATGGGCAATGGAATTGGGGCAGTTCTGGTGTCCCCAAACGAAGATCATTACCCATTTACTTGTAGGCTGGATTTTGATTGTACAAACAACATGGCAGATTATGAAGCTTGCATCATGGGTATCCGTGCCGCTATAGAACGTAAAATTAAGGTGCTAGAAGTATACGGGGACTCTGCACTAGTGATTTATCAACTTAAAGGAGAATGGGAGCGAGAGATCCCAAATTGGTGAATACAAAAGATTGGTCCAAGAAGCGATCAAAGAGTTCGATGACATCACTTTCGATTATCTACCAAGAGACGAAAATCAGATGGCTGATGCTCTAGCCACATTGGCTTCTATGGTACGAGCAAATGACGAGGAGGATATGAGGCCTATACGAATGAGCATTTATGAGGCTCCAGCCCATTGCTACAGCGTGGAAGAAGAGGAGCAAAATGATCACCCGTGGTATCACGATATACTACAATACGTGAAAGATCATAAATACCCCGATCATGCAACCGAAAATGACAAAATGACGTTGAGAAGACTAGCTTGTGACTATGTCTTAGACGGAGAGGTCTTATACAAAAGAAGAAAGGATCAAGTGCTATTGAGATGTGTGGATGACGCCGAGGCTAAGCAGATCCTAGAAGAAGTCCATGAGGGTGTCTGTGGAACACATGCCAATGGGTTCGCAATGGCCAGACAAATCATGAGATTCGGGTATTATTGGTCTACCATGGAAAGAGATTGCATTGATTATGCTAAGAAATGTCATAAGTGCCAAATTTATGGGGACAAGATTCATGTACCACCCTCACCTTTACATGTTATGACCTCCCCATGGCCTTTTTCTATGTGGGGCATGGACGTTATTGGACCAATCTCTTCAAAAGCTTCCAATGGACATCGGTTCATCTTCGTAGTAATTGATTACTTCACTAAATGGGTGGAGGCCACTTCATATGCTAATGTGACAAAATCAAGATCAAAGCAAGTTCCTAAAAAAGGAAATCATATGTCGATATAATATGCCTGAGAGGATCATATTTGATAATGCGTTAAACCTGAACAACAGTATGATCGCAGAAGTCTGTAGGCAATTCAAGATCAGACATCACAATTCGTCACCATATCGCCCAAAGATGAGCAGTGCGAAGAGAAGCGACTAATAAGAATATCAAGAAGATAGTAGGGAAGATGAGTGAGACTTACAAAGATTGGCACGAGAAGTTACCATTTGCCCTTTTCGCCTATCGAACGTCAATCAGAACCTCCACCGAGACAACTCCTTTCTCATTGGTTTATGGAATGGAGGCGGTTTTACCCATCGAAGTTGAAATTTCGTCCCTTCGAGTATTGTCCTAATTGAAATTGGATGAAGCAGAATGGATCCAAGCTCGATATGATCAATTGAATCTGATCGAAGAAAAGAGGTGAAAGCTATCCGTCATGGTCGATGTACCAAAAGCGAATGATGCGAGCATACAACAAAAAGTGCGTCCAAGAGAATTCCACGAGGAGACTTAGTTTTGAAAAAGATTCTCCCATACAAAAGGATTCGGAGGAAATGGATGCCAAATTGGGAAGGACCTTATGTGGTGAAAAGGCTTTCTGGAGGGCTCTAATTTTGGCCGAGATGGATGGGAAAAATCTATCCAATCCCATAAATTGATTCGATTAAGTATTATGCTTGAAGAAGGAAAGGCTAAAGTGAAAACCCGTAAAAGGCGTTTTAAGACAAAAAAATCGAGAGGCCAAAGCGAAAACCCGTAAAGGCGCTTTGAGACCAAAGGGCTTTAGTCGAAAACCCGATAAGCGGCTCAAATTTGCACGAAAGAGGAGGTATGTGACAATTTTGTTCTCCTGAATTAGCAAAAGGAGGAATGTTACACCTCGGAACATCTACAAAACACTGCAGATCTCCCAAAGATCTATTCAAACTCAAAATGATCTTCGGAAGGATTCGGTGGTGAAGCTCAGGCTGCAATATCTGGGGCACCTACCTTTTCTTTTTACCCATTTTTTGTACTCCAATAATGTTTGCTTTTGTTGATTTAATCCAATTCCATTCTTCATAAATTCCATTGTTATTATAAATCTTTAAGTTGTTTGCAATTGAAATAACGACCCATGGACCCATAATGCTTCCATAAAAGGAGTCCTTTATTACTCGGAAGCCTCTAAAGCAACAGAGGAACCTAAAAGCAGATCGTTGTTTGGAACCTCCACACTTAGGGGTTGGAAACGTTCGAGGAGGAAGAGTCTAAAATCACGACTATTTCTTTAGATTCATTTGTCATAGATATCGACGAGATATTGCATCCGTCGTTGCGTGACCTTGACGAGTTTAACGAGCAATTACAGACCCTAGGCTTTTAAAAAAGAGATTATTCTCATGACATCCTGCATTCATGCAAATGTTCTCTATAATATCATTTAGTTAGGAGCATTTGATTTATTACAATCATGGCATCTTAATGGAAAAATCATCATTCTCATGACATTCTGCATTCATGTAAGTGTCATCCATATCACACGTAGTCAGGAGCATTTGAGTCATTCCGACCATAGCATCCGCATCCTTTGGCATAAACACAAACATATAAAATCGAGTCTACAGGATATGTCCCTAGAGGACGGTGTAGCAACACTATTGAAGATTACCCTATTGCCATTGACCAGCAGCGGAATAGATGTAAGATCGTCTTATTACCATCGACCAGCAGTGGAATAAGTTGAAGATTATCCTATCACCATCGACCAGCGGTGGAATGGGTGGTCCTATTGCCATCGACCAGTGGTGGAATAGGTTGAAAATTATCCTATTACCACTGACCAGTAGTGGAATAGGTTGAAGATTGTCCTATTACCACTGACCAGCAGTGGAATAGGTTGAAGATTGTCCTATTACCACTGACCAGCAGTGGAATAAGTTGAAGACCGTCCTAGGTCCTTGACCAGCAGTGGAATGGGTCAAAAATTATAGATCTTGCCGCCCTAACCAGTAGTGGGGCAAGATCGAAGGCCAATCTTGGCTCCTTAACCAGTAAGGAACATGATTTAAGCCATCGTCGTATTGCCACTGACCAGCAGTGAAATAGGTCAAAAATTGTAGATCTTGCCGCCCTAACCAGTAGTGGGGCAAAAATCGAAGGCAAATCTTGGCTCCCTAACTAGTAGGGAACATGATTTAAGCCACCATCCTATTGCCACTAACCAGCAGTGGAATAGGACAAAAATTGTAGATCTTATCGCCCTAACCAGTAGTGGGGCAAGATCGAAGGCAAATCTTGGCTCCCTAACCATTAGGAACATGATTTAGGCCACTGTCCTATGTCCCTGACCAGCAGTGGAATAGGTCAAAAATTGTAATTCCTGTCCCTAACCAGTAGGGAGCATGGTTAAGCTTTAGTCCTATTGCCTTAACTAGCAGTGGAATAGGCTGAAGACCAAAGACCTCATCTTTCTAGAGATACAGCGGAGCAATCCAAAACAAGTCACATCCCATTGAAGTCGCAGCAAGAGCAAATTAAAGCCACATAGCAGTGGAGTGGATCAAAGCAACAAGATATAATGGACTGGGATAAGGCTACATGAAGAATAAGAGCACCAAAGAATCCGAATCCAAGGGGATCCGGGCAAATTCGGGCCTCCTTCAAATCTTTGCTCTGTTCCCGTTATACGACAACGAGCAAAGAGGGGCAGCTGTGGAAACCAGAATTTGCCCGGGCCCAGCAAACAAATAAAAACAAAATTTTACAAACCCAAATCCCATTGTCAGCCCAACAGCAATAACCCAATTCAGAAACCCAAATACCAAAGCCCAAAATAAAAAAACCTAACCCTAATCTTCCCCTAACCCCTAAAGAGGCGCCACACCTAGGTCTCGGCCTCGGACCTCTGGACGCCACCGCCTCCGACCACTGCAAAGACCGACCACCGTCCCGTCACCGCCTCGCCCATGCCCTGCACAAGAAAACCAACACGCAAAGAAATAGAGGCAACAGAGCAGAAATGTGCAAAAAGAAAATACAGAAAATTTTTTGTAAATGGCTATAAAAAGCCGATTTAAATCCATTGTAAGGGGCTCCTTTTTTTTCGAAATCAATACAAAAAAAAGAACAAAGATTCGAACACAAAAAAAGAAGAAAAAAACAAAAAAAATGAAATAGATCAGCAAACGACGAAGCAGAGACCGAAGAGGTGATTTTTTTTTACTTTCAAAATTTTATTTTTTTATCTTTTCATTCACGCAAATATACCTAATATATATATAAATCGGTAAAAAAAATAAAAATAAAAATAAAAAAATATATACCTGTTGAGATTTCGGCACCAGGTATGCGGTGGCCGACGACGGCAATCTGCAGATCTGCAGGTGACCTACGGAATCCGGACTCTCCCTTACTGAGAAAAAAAAAAAAGAAAAGATTTTTTTAAAATCTACGCACATCTGTTTTTTTTCGATTTTTTGCTTTAAATAGCCCTCAAAGCGACGTCGTTTTGGGTCGCCACTAAGCCAAAACGACGTCGTTTGCCTGCAGGATTCGCGTGTCGACCCAGGCCGACCGGAGGATCGCGTGTTTTGGTTTTGGGTCTAATTGCATAAATGGCCCTTCCGCTTTTGACTTCTTTCAATTAAGTTTTATCATTTCCAAATTTGACCCCACAATTTATTTGGTTCGTAATTTAGTCCTTTCTCTCTTTGCTGCGTTTTGGTAGAAGGATTTATTGCCTCTTTGGTCCCTCCAGATTTTCGCGCATGTAAATAGGCCCTTTTCTTTTATTTTATTTTGAATTGACCCCAAACTTTTATTTTAAATGCAATTTAATCCTATTTTAGTTATTTTGCAATTTTTTTAGTCTTTTTGTTATTATATTGTTGTTATTACCATTATTATATTTTTATGTAGATGTTCTATTGTTATTTTGTTTCACTAACTTCATTATTATTATTATTATTATTATTTGTTATTTTGATTATATTTTCACTATTATTTGTTTCTATTACTATTATTTATTATAACATATTATTATTTGTTATTTTGATTATATTTTCTCTATTATTTGTTTCTATTACTATTATTTATTATAACATATTATTATTTTTATTTTGATTATATTTTCACTATTATTTGTTTCTATTACTATTATTTATTATAACAATTGTATGTGTTATTATTTTATTTATCTACTATTATTATGATTGAGATGATTATTTTATTTATTATTATTTGTTGTTTTATTATTACTACTACCTATTTTTACTATTACTTTGTCCATATTATTGCTACCATTATATTATTTTTACATGTACACATTTTATTTTATATATAGTATTTCATGTATTAATTGCAATAATTAGTTTTTACATATTATCATCATTATTTCATTTTCATTTCAAGTATCATCATTATTATTTTGTCATTATTATTTCTTATCTTATCTTTTTTTTTTTTTTACTTCCATTACTACTTTGTCATTATCATATTATTATTATTATTACTATTATTATTTGTATTTTTTATTTACTACATTCGCATCCATACTTGTTTTCTTCGTTTAGTACTATGTTACTAAACAAAACACCTTTGTAAAATCATCATATTTCGCTAAAAGATTTTAAAATAAGGCAATGTTTTGTATTTAGAAATTAGGAAATGGTGCCCTAACGTCTTCGGGTTGCAATTTTCCGTTTAACTAAATAAATTAACATCCCTCTTACGAAGTTTCGCGAATCACGAGGCGACTTTGATTATGAGAGATTAAAACATCGTGTCCTAACGTGCTGGATGTGATGTTTATATCCTTTCGGAACAAAGAAATCTCAAGTTTTGACTCGAGTCTTTTCTTTAAATTAATACGATACGATGTATTTTGTAAAATCGCTACACTCCATTTAAAGGTTTTAAAGTAAAGGCAATGTTTTATATTTAGGAACTTGGGGAATAGTGCCCTAACGTGCTGGGTTACAATTTTCCGTTTGACTAAATAACTAAACATCCTTTTGGTAAACTTCGTAAAATCATGAGATAGCTTTGATTACGAAGGTTTAGAATATCATGTCCTAACGTGCTGGATGTGATGTTCATATCCTCTCGGAACAAAGATATCTCAAATATCCTAATACCTTTTAAAGGATCTGTATCTTAAAACCTTTTCAAACTTCTGACATTAAGACACTAATTAATCATTCTGGTACCAATTTTGGGCGTATCGAGGGTGCTAACCCTTCCTCGTGCGTGACTGACTCCCGAACCCGATTTTCAAAGCTTCGCAGACCAAAAACACTGTTTTAGTAAAACAAAACGTTTTATTAAAATAAAGGTGATCCGATCACACCAAATAAAGATCGGTGGCGACTCCCGTTTTATTCTTATTTTCAAAACCAAAGTCGAACCCCCTTTTTTGTTCCTTTCCAAAAAATGGTTACGACACTCGCGTTAGACTTCCATTACGTATTAACAGATGAGTGATTAAAATGTTTAATTTTAAAAAGTTGAGTGACTAAAATGACAAATCTCTGTAGCAAAGAGTAAGGTGGGTGGAGTTGGTGTTGTCAACCCAACCAATTTTTGGAATTTATAATTTTTTTTTTTAAATTTTGAGTTTCTTTTTAGGCTTTAATTAGACATTTGAGACAAACAATGTAGTAAAAGAAAAAGAAGACTAGATCAAAAGAGATTGAATCAAAAGTGAATTGGCACCCAATGCCTCATCCACATGTAGTCAATGTAACTCGCTCTCTACCTATTCTATGGCATGTCAACTATATCTGACTCTACTCGAACAGTTAATAAGATAACAAATTATCAAATTTCGAATATAGTCCAATTTATACATCATCATCACTTTTGATTTATCAACCAATCATCATTATATATATAATATCACGAATGAGCCCAATTCAAATTCAATTTCACCTTTTCATAAAGATTCAATATTTTTAATTCTTTTCAATTTAGTTCTCTATATCTCTAACCAATCAAAATCGTATCAATTCAACTTGATATACAAAATTCAGCTCACCTTATAATCTTACCATGCAAAATAGTATAAAATGGAAAATAGTTTTGACTTAGTTTTAGGTGTTTAAGCCATGTTTTGGGCAATCTGTAACATCCCTATACTATGTTCGACTCAAGAAACTGATATAGGAATATTATATTTGGTGCCAAAGTAATTCTTGGCTAATCACAAATATAGTAGAACATAAAACGGACAAATAATAAATTTAAATAATTTATAATTTAGTCCTTACAACCGCTTGGAACATACTTGATTTTCCTAAGTACATGCCGTTCAATTCAAAATTTTAAACGTACCCTTTTGTTGCTTGAAGATGTGATGAGATGAAAGCTCGTAATCTCAAATACAATTCTTTAAAATTTCTATACCTAATCTGCATGACGAAACAAACCCTACGTTGAGTATACACCCAATAGTATTATTATAATTCAAATACTTAAATAAAAACAATAAATATGCACAATTTACCTTACCACTATTTTACTTTCAATAAAACATTCATGCATTTAAAACTTTAAATTTTCTTAATAATATGTATCTTAAATAGCTTTTTCTTCATTTTAAGTTATATATCTTCTTACTATTTCCATATTCATTTCATGCATTTCATTAATAACCATATCATAAAATCATTATTTCATGTATTTCATTTCTATATCCTAATTCAATAACTTATTCTATTTCATATCTAAAACCTTACAACATTAGTCTTTCAATAATTATTTAAACCAACATTTTCAATAAAAATAATTATAATTAATTCATAAGATTATATTCAATTAACTCATACATTATTTCATTATTTCCAATTCATTCAATTTTCACTTCTTATTTCGATATCTCAATTTCAATTCACATTTCAATTCATAATTTTACTTTCTCATACTTTCAATAGTTTAATCGATCAATTCATTCGATTTTCTCATTTCATTTATTCAATCGATTTCAATATCAATAATTTGATATTTTAGCAAATTCATGAACCTTAAGTTCATGCTTCAAATCTCACATCTTAATTCCATTCACAATTCAACTCATAATTTTTTCTCATATTTTAATAGTAAGATCAATCAAATTTATTTAATTTTCTCATTTCACTATTCACCCTATTAACAAACCCGGACTTTGACGAATACATGGATTCCAACCAAACACACCGAGACGAAACATTGTGCCTAAAAGCGATTTTCGATGACGAACAATATATCGAAGAAATATACAACACATAAAGTGCACGAAAGCGACACACGAGGTGGCTGAAATACGACACATAAAGTGCCCGATTGGCAAAGCAAATAAATCCGTACTCTTCCAAATCCTATGGCATGCCAACTATATCTGACTCAGCCCGACTAGTTAATAGGGTATTCAAATCTTCTTCTTCTTCTTCTTTTTTTTTTTCAAATTCTCTTTCAATTCAATCACAATTCAATTCAAGTTCACCTTTTCACTTTCTAATCAATATACAATTCAATACCAATACATATTTTAGATAATCACATATAATCATACTTTGATTCAATTCAATCCACTTTTCAATCAATACATAATTCACATATTCACCATATTTATAATTTAATTCACTTTTATTCAATTCATATTTTGATTCATTTTCCAATCAAGTTCAAATCACTAATCACTTTTCAATTAATATACATTTCAAATAATCACATATTTTTTCATTCAATTCATTTTGATTCAATTCAAATCACTTTTAATTTCCAATTTGTTCACATTCAATTTCAATAGCCATAAACATTTTTAAATCAATTTCATTCAAATCAATATTATTATTTCAATTACTTTCCTAAATTTATCTACCATGCATTTTAATTAAAATATAACAATTAATAATAAATAGATTTGAATTATAGTAATACAAACCATGATTTACTCGATTACTCCTCGATAACCTTTTCTTTTCCTTTCAATGCCGATGCCTCGGGTTCTTTGCTAGCTACGTAAATTAAAATAATTTATACTATTAATACAGTACTAATTTATATTGAATAATTGAATTTCTATTTAATTTACGCCTTATTTTCAATTTGATCCTAACTAAATTCACTTACTTTTCTAACTCCATTCATACTTTATTTCCATTCAAAATTCAACCAAACTTATACATATCTATCAAAATTTCATCATAATCCCTAATTTTGAAATTCTTTCAATTTAGTCCCTACTATGCAAAACTTATGGCTTACTTTTCAATTTAATCCCTTTATCAAATCTAAATTGAAATTCATTCAATTAAACCCTAATTCATCATTTTGTTCAACATGAACTATGTTCAAAAACCTAAAAATTTTATTTTAAAAAACTTTATTCTAAAGGTTCTAAAACATCAAAATTAAGTAAAAGGACTTAATTGACTTACCTATTAAAGCTCCAAACCTTAAAACCCTAATTTTTCTTTTTCTTTTCTTTCCTTATTTCTTTCTCCTGCTTAGAATTGTTCTCTGTTTCTTTTCTTCTATTTGTTTTCTTTTTCTATTTGTTTTCTTTTTACTTTATATCTTATATATATTAGTTAATAATAATAATAATAATAATAATAATAATAATAATAATACATTATAATAATTATAATAATTATAATAAATATCTATTTAATAACAAATATTTAAATTACAATTGTCATCATTTAATTTGTTAATAATACAAAAATCTTATAATATAATCATTTAATTAATAAATATCTTTCAAATAATAAATATCTATTATACAATTAATTATATATACACACAAATGTACACATATTTTTCACTACATTTGTACATCATCAATACCATACACTTGTCATATATTTAATTTATTTATCAAATAAAAATATTATAATATAATAATTTAATTAATAATTATCTTTTAACTTAATAATAATAAATAATAAATATCTATTTACCAATTAAATATAAATATTACAAATGTATGTATTTTTATTAATACACTTGTATTAAATCATCAACTTCAATTTGTCATGATTTTATTTATTTTATGAAATTTAATATTTTAATATAATAAAATTTATTTGCTTAAATAATAATTAATTAAATAGAAATATTACAATTGTATAAATATTATTATTACATATGTATCATTTCATTACCCTTCATTTGTCAATTCATTAAACTATTCATTAATTTAATAATATAATACCAATTAAATAATATTTTATATTTTATAACTTAATATTAATATATATATATATATAATAATCTAAAAAAAATCTTTAAATTTTTCACTGTTTTGCCGCCTGAACTATGCTAAATGGCCTATTTGCCATTTTGGCCCTTTTTATTTTCTTTTAATCTACAATTCAACTTTTACCCTTTATTCACTTTAGTCCTTTTTCCTAATTTCTTTCAATTAAGCTAAATTCACCTAAATAAAACCTAATTAAACACCACTAGACTCATAAATATTCCTAATAATTATTTACTAATTCGGTTTTCTAAGATTGAGGCCCGATATTGCACTTTTCCGATGCTTGTGAATTTTGGGTCATTACAATCTGTCTCCGGTGTCACGACACCACAAGTTAGTGTCGCGACATTGGAGTATTCTGCCCTCAGTGTCGCGACGCCAAAAGTTAGTATCATGACATTGGAGTATTCTACCCTCAGTGTCATGACACCCATTTTCCAATGTCGTGACATTGACCCTATTTACCTTATTTTGACTCGAAATGGCCCTTATTTGTAACTAAACTTGAAGTTTAGAAATGACTTTAATAACTTCAAATAAGCTCATATATTTTAAAATAAAGTGTTTAAATAAATGTTCAAGTTAAGCCGTCATTGTGTTCAAATGTGATATTCCTTACTTGAGATATAGGCTCAATTCGGGTAAGGGGTGTTATATTGTACTTTATAGAAGTTGTGGAATTAGTCACTATACTTTAATTTGATCAGTTTTAGTCCTTATACTTTTCAAATTGGTTAAAATTAGCTCATGTACTTTTCAAAATTTGAAATTTTAGCCTTGACTCAAACAATAACAAATAAATTTGTTTGTTTAGATTCAATTACTAGTCTGTACTATATGCAGGTTATAGATTTAGTCCATATTCTTCAATTTGATCATTACGAGTTGCGAGTTTTGAAATTTCAATCTTGATGCAAATGAAATTTGTTAATTCATTAGCTATTTTTTCTTGAGTAATATGTGGAAATGACAAGCTTACATGGCATTACACATATGATAATATGTTTGATGCATCAAATTTTGGAAATAGCATAACTTACTTAATGAATTTAACAACTATCTTTTGGTGAGGACTAAAATTTTAAATTTTGAAAAGTACAGGGACTTAAATTATCAAATTAAAGTATAGGGACTAAATCCAAAACTTTCATAAAATAAATGGACTAATAGAAAATTTTAACCAATTAAAAATAAATTGTATTTTAATTAATACATACATGGAAAATAGACTAGTTTATGGATAAAATTAACTTATTTTCTATTAAAATCTTCTTGATAATGATAATTAATTTATTTTAAATAAAACAATGTAATGAGTCCTGCGAGATGAGAAAACTCAGTGGGTTATCTGCTTTGGGAAAAGTTTAGGGACTAGTACTGTAGATACGGCGGCGGTTTGGGCCATTTTGGATGGATTATTCTTAGCTTGGTGTTTGGATACTATAACAAGATAATAGTCGAAAGTGACAATGAGGGAATTGTAAAACAGCCGCTGTCGATTGGAGGGACCGAAGAGGGCATGTTTAGACAGATTGCTGAACTTTGCCGTCGAGAGTGGACTGTTAAATTCAAACATGTTTGTCGTGAAGCGAATACAGTAGCTGACTTCATGGTAAAATCAGCCCATTCGTATGGAGACGTTCTTCGAACCTTCCCTGCCCCACCTGCAGGGTGTGGAGTTCTTCGGATGCAATGGTTTGCATACCACAATTTAATCTGATATTTTCATTATTTTATTACCAAAAAAAATATAAAACTCAACTAAATACTTATTCTTTTTAGAGTCTAATATTATTCATTTAAAATTTTCAATATAATTTTAATTTAATTGTCAATAAGATTTTGGTTCAGTTGGTAAAGATAGAAACCTAACGTCTTGAGTACTTAAATTTGAGATTCACCTTTTGCAATTATAAACATGAGTCTTATACTCCCACCATATGCGATTGTCATAAGCTGGCAATGGACTATATTTTTCTGGGAGCTCCCCTCTCTTCTTCCTTACCTTTTTAAAAAAATCCCTAAATAGTGGCCAAGTTCACCTAAACAATGTCAAAGTATTCCCAAACTTCTGAAACAGATATGCAAAAAGCTTGAAGTTTAATTTAAGGAGGTGCATTATGAAGGTTAGACATATACTGAAGTCTTATGGCATGATAACAACCTTTGCTCAAGTTTATTTCATGGCTCCTCATGAGTGTGCCATTTGAGCAATCCCTCACCTGCAAACCAGATGTTTTCATTTGGTAACTGGGTTGTGCTAGACTGCTAGTAGAATTTACGAAGCTGCCGGTATCCTCGAAACGAGCCTTTTTAACCCTAAAGCAGAATATGCGAGGAACTTGATCAACTATGAAGTATGGCATCATAGATAATAAGACCAGAATATTATACTATTATGAACTAAGGTGCATACAGCACAGGATACTTGGGGGATGGTAAATCACCTTTCCCATGCATTTTCCCAAATGATCTCCCGCAGTTCATGCATTCAAATAACTCACTGGCTGCTCAAGGGTTAGTGTGTCTAAATGTATCTTACACTTTTTGTAGGATCAGCTACCCTTGCTTGGGCTTATGCTGGGAACCTCAGTTATAATTCAGGGCCAAATTAGCTGTCCGGTAACAGTTGGACACCGATATCAACAATTACAGAGTCCAGGAGATCACAAAACAAAAGAATGAGATGAAAGCTGCAAAGGCAATCCATCCAAACAATAGAATACCATTGACTTGTATTATGAGTACAATGAACTCCAAAACCAAAGATGCACCATAAGATTGTTCATCTCAAGTCAATGTGGCAGGGGCCAGGCAAACCGTGCCACTCAAACCCATGTTGTTATGTACAAGGCATTTGTAAATAAGAATGGTACTACTTTAGCTAACCTACGGGTAACATTCTCACCGCTTGATGTGGTGAGCATAGACTCAAAGTCCCTGATAACCCCAACAAATTTCATAAAAAAGAATATCAAAAAGAATATCCAAATTCACTGTGAATTTACCGATGTTTTTCTACTCATTGATGCATATTGATTCATTGTACCAATCGTCGAATTATTGCTTAAAGATCACAAGCCAAACTTTTTTTTACGAAAAACTTTAACATCCTACTGACTTAAATAAAAATTTTTAAATAGTTTAATGACCATTTTACAACTTTTTGAAGTTGAGTGAAAAAACATAAATTTAGTATAGTCTAGTAACCTTGGGTGAAGTTTACCCTTTTTTTCGAGGTAAGGTACAAAATAATCACTAAACTTTGATTAAAATTCTTTTTTTTGCTACTTAATTATGAAAATTTTCATTTTGATCATTAATGTTAATGAGTTATAATATTTTGGTCACTCCTCTATTAATAGTCATTACAGGAAAATGAAGTGGTGGGTTATCTCAATGGTTAATATCTAACTTGACACTTAAATTATAGTTAAAACATTCAATTTGGTCCTTTATAAAATTTTTAATTATAATTCTAAAAAAACACATAAAATTCTAATAAGTATAAAAATCTTTAAAAATTCGAACACTATGTATTTATTTTGATATTATAACAATACTTTTAAAATTATAATTATGTAAAAAATTTAAAAATTAAAAATTTGAAAAAATAAAAGCAAGACTCTCCGTTTCACTATAGCAAAACAGACTTTTAGCGGCGTTTTTTTGGGCATTTAGCGGTGTTTATAAGCACTAAAAAGTATTAGCGGCGCTTTTATAAGCGCCACAAAAATGCCGCCAATACTAGGAAATTTTTACGGCGTTTATAAAAAAACGCCGCTAAAGATCCCGACTTTTAGCGTTTGTGATAAAAGCGCTAAAATCATGGTCTTTAGCGGCGCTTCTTTTAAAGCGATTAAAAGTCAGGCCTTTAGCGCGCTTCTTCAACAAACGCTAAAAAGTCGGGGCCTTTAGCGGCGCTTTCCAAAAACGCCGCTAAAAGTCGGGGATTTTTAGCGCTTTCCAAAAACGCCATTAAAATATGACTTTTAGCGGCGCTTTTACCAAAAACGCCGCAAAAATTTCTTGACATTTAGCGGCGCTTTTCACAAACGCCGCTAATTTGTACAGATTTACAAAAATAAAATTTTTTCAATATTATACCCCTCCTGCACTAAAAATCAACCAATAACAGTATATAATTTCAACGCAAAACAGCAAATTTAGCATAAAAATCACACGGAATACATTAATTCTAAATGATACTTGAAAATTAATAAATTAAATGAATGATAACTAAAAATATTGTAACAATAATGTTAAATGTAATAATGTCAAAACTTCTTACAACGAAAACCTAAATGTCTAAGATGGCGGTTTCTGATCTTTGAAACATCTGCATCATATATGTCAAGTTGGTCTTTGGAGCTCTTCAGATTTTACATTACTCGCTCTGCTAGCATCGATGCCGCCTGCCTCCCTCACATCTATTTGCCTCTCTCTCTGCTGCCGCTGCCTCCCTTGCTTGCTTGCTCAGATCCGCTCTAAGTTCTTTGGAGTTCTTCATATTTTCTTTGAACATCGACAATTTGTCGCCTCTGCTCAACCGTGCTCTCTTGCATCCGAGCTATCTGGTTTTGTAGCCTCGAACTTCAAAGACGAGATTGACCCGGAAGGCATGTACTGGGAGGCGGATCAAAATATTGGTCTGGGTAACACGGATCCTTTAAATCGAACCCGACCATACCTTTCAAGACCAAAAACATCGGTGATAAGTCTATTAAAATATACTAAAGATTAGCGAACTATCAATGAAGCGATCATACCTTTCGGGACCCAAAACATCGTAATAATTACATTATCAATCTCCTCAAGATTAACAGAACTATCATCAAGCAACCGCCTTCATACTCCGCCTTCTTCTCCTTTAGTTTATCCTAATAAATCAATGAAAGAGTTAGAAACGAAATATATAAATAAGAAAGAATGCAACATAATTTAACATTATAAATTTAAAACTATAAACGATGAATTAAACTATTATAATTAAGCGGTAGAAATATTTATATAAAATAAAATTTTATTAAGTAAATATACCAAAATTTTTGCGACTTCGGATGTCATCGGAGATCCATCCTTCTTTCTATGCGTAATGTCAAAAACCTAACGCGTCCAACTTTTGACCAATAAGTTTCCTACATTTTAGCGAGAAAAATATAATTTAATAGTATAAAGTAATTAATATTAGATGTAATTAATAAATTATAATACCTCGGCCGACTACACAAGCAAAACTTCTAGAACTCCGGTAATGCGTGAATTTACATTTCATCTCACGCTTATTCCAACTCGCTCACGGTCCTACATAATGCAATTTGAATTATATATATAGTAAATACTATAAACCAAATAATTTATACGATTTTAGATGTACGTAGTACCTCTCCTTTTTGAATTCCAAAATCTAACTTGATCTTCCCATTGGTACCTCAACATTCCGGTGGAACATTTCTTAATTTTTCGTCGAGGCTTATGTCTTTCTTAAAATATTGTTTTTGAGCGTGCTTTTATTGTCTCTCCATTTTTATGTCTTCTTAACATAGTCATCAGAGACCTCTAAATTAAATCTACCCTGAACAAAAAAAGTATAAAAAGTTAATATAAATGAAAATTAAATTAAAGTATTATAAATTACATTCACGTTTTACCTTAAAATTTTCGAGAGCCTGATTTTTGTTGGCATCAGGCATGTGATGCCATGATTCGTAGTTAATGGGCAACATATTGGAATTTCGTGCTAAAATGTCCAAATAGCCTCTTAACAATCGAGCTTCAGATCCAACAGGCTGGCCATCATTGTTTCTCCTTACTTTAACACGATCGTTAGGCTCTAAGTCGTATAAATCTTTAAGTAATGTACGACCCGACCTCTGCAAGGCGTCCCACCACCTTCATTTGAAAAATGATATATTATTATATTAAAATTGAAAAATGAATCAATAATAAAATTCAACATGCATGTAAAATAAACTTAACATTACTTTCAAATTCTCCGGGCTCGTCATCTATGTCCGCAGAGTAGAAGATCCAACAAGCTGCTTTTTTGTTCACTACTATTAGCTTCTTACGGATTTGGAGTTTCATGGACAATATTTAAATCTCGTAATCGTCTTCTAGGCATTTTTCCCAATCTGAGATGAAAATTATATCACATGACCAACATGAAAATTATAATATTACATATAAATAATAAATCGTTAAATCTTACTACATCATATTTCGTAAATATCTTCGTCCACATCCTGACGAACCCATTGAAATTGTTGACTAGTACTAGGGATATTTTTAGTTAAGTCTTGTTCGAAAAGGTAAAGTTTTTGATCTTTCGACTATGTCATCTCTACTTCCACCGCCAATGTCGAAGAAGTCTCTAGGGTGTTTCAAGTACAACGTACCAACCCTCATCAGTTGGATCTTCCGAGTAAAAAACTTGTTTAACTTGAGAAGAAAACACATACGGGCCAATGTCGAAGAAGTCTCTAGGGGTGTTTCGAAGTACAACGTACCAACCCTCATCAGTTGGATCTTCCGAGTAAAAAACTTGTTTAACTTGAGAAGAAAACACATACGGCTCGTCCATCAGTTGTTCTCCGGTGTGAATTAATCGAGGGAAATTCACCATTGTAAAGCAATATTGATCGTTTTTAATTCCGCGAGTCGTATTCACATCAGCCCAATCACCTCGAAATAGGACAACTTTGCATTTGCCTTAATAATCCAACTCAATGATGTCGATAATAAGTCCGAAATATTCCAAATTCCCTCGACCGGATTCATCGTCCCTAGCACTAGCATAACTTGTAATCGAAGAATTAACAACAATTCGCAATTTTGGGTTCTCCTCAATCTCTCGCGATACCTTGTATGAAATCAGATCCGTTGATGAGGAAGCCACTATATCTTTAGCTATTCTGTTTGGACCTTGTGAAAGCCATTTAACGTCGTCATTTACTTCATTCCAACTCCAAACCTATTGAGTCGAAAGTAAATCGAGTAATTATGAATGTTATGAGAAAATATTATTACTTGTCAATGAAAATTTAAATTGCATACCATTTGGCTTAACCATTAATGGAATGATTCTGCGAACAACTTATTAATTTCTCGTCGATTTAATCTTGAGATCGTGAACGAGCTCTCAATATTTGTTTGTACTCACTACGGTAAAAAGGTTTTACTTTGTTAGAAGACAAACAAATCATAATTGATGAGTATTTATCAAATTGTAGAACGATTCAAATGGTTCCATTGAATCGTGATGAAAAGAACGATCGATGTGCTTGGACCCACGATCTATCTTCTAATTACGTAATTTTGACTCTGCCGATCGGTTCTCGAAACTTTGAAATAAATAAGTTTCAGCCAAATTATGATCTGTGAGCCCAAGCATTTCTACTTGGTACATTCATTCTTGCTTCAACATCTTCCAAATACCTCGAGCGTAAAGTCATACATTCCTCCGCCAAGTATCCTCAGCAATTGATCCTTCCGGATAACGCTTATTGCGGTAAAGATGACTTCAATTTGGAAAGGAACCTAAACACGATATACAACATTATCAAAAGTTGGAAATAAAGGCATTTAGCTGAATGAAGGAATATTTTGCAAATAAAGTAAGACCTTTCAATGGGATACATCCATCGATAGAAAACGGGTCCACCAAGAAGTGCTTCACGCGGGAGATGAATTAACAAGTGCACCATGATAGTGAAGAAGAAAGGCGGGAATATCTTCTCCAGATTGCATAAAGTTAATGCGGCTCGATCTTGTAGTCTCTCAAGTTCTTGAACATTCAAAACTTTACCACAAATGCCTTTCATTATATTTGATTCGATTCTGAGCCGTCACCTTTTTCGACATACAACACCGCATAGCTGGCGATAAGTCTTGCATCAATATGTGATAGTCATGTGATTTTAAGCCATATAGTCTTCGATCCTTAAGACTCACACATCGCGATATATTTGATGCATACGCATCCGGACCTTTATATCCTTCAACACCGCATGAACACTTCTTTCTCCATCTTCGACATTGAAAAAATAGCGGTGCAATCGATATTTCATATTCTGGAAGTGCTTGGGGATGAAGCTCACGCCAATTCTCATGTGGACTAAATCAAGTCTACTCAAGATTATCTTTCGATTTTCCATCGACATTCAAAATAGTCCCAATGATGTTCTCGCAGACATTTTTCTCTATGTGCATGACATCAAGGTTATGGCGTAAAATCGATGTTCTAATAAGGCAACTCGAAAAAAATACTTCTTTTTTTCCACAAGTTCGCCTCATTAGGATCATCTTCTTTATCAGATTCATCATCAGATTCATCCCTAGATCTTCTATTTCTATGCGGGTTTGCTGGTTGATTCATCTTCCCATAAATGAAATTCATATCTTTCAACATTAACAATATTTCGGATCCAATTGCGAAAGAGCGATCCGAACTCTTGATTACCATCAAACCGAGCACTCTGAAATCTAAATGTATGATTTTCCAAGTAACCACCGAGCGATCGCCATGTAAGAAAACTTCTTCCCATTATATAACCATTGCGAACATGTTCAAGCAAAGACAACACGGACAAGCATAACGTCCCTTGGTACTCCAACCAGATAAATTAGCATAAGCGGAAAGTCGTTAATAGTCCACATTAATGTCGCACGTAAATTAAAGTTCTCTTTTCTCATTGCATCGAATGTCTGAACACCAGCCCATAGTTGTTTTAACTCGTCAACAAGTGGCTGCAAATAGACGTCAATATCATTCCCCGGCCCTTTCTCTCCGTGTTTTTGGGGTTGGATTGGGATAAAGCGAACACGGACAAAAACGCGCGTTTTGCTCAATAATAAATACATTTGCGGCGTTTTCACCCTAGTGCCACTAATTTCGAGTTTTAGCGGCGTTTATTCACTAGCGCCACTAAAATTTTTTCAATTTTGACAAACGACGTCGTCAATAAGGGTCTCGGAATGGATAAAACAAAACGACATCGTATAACTTTACATTTTGCGCGCTTTAGAAAAACTCCGCTAATTCCGATATTTGGTGGCGTTTTCATAAAAAACGCCGCTAATGCCACAACAAGCACATACGAAACGACACCGTTTTGGCTAAAGTGGTGCGTTTTTTGCTTTTTTGTAAAAACGCCACTATTGTTTTAATTATTTCTTAAATTCCATAAAACCATTAACCTCTTAATCATTAATTAAACCCTAAATATATATACATTGAAATTTTAATTTTGATTTAATCATACACATTATTTTAAATTATAAAATACATCAATTTATTTTTTATCTTGAGTAAATATAAATTTTTATGTATGCAATAATAAAAATGATGTTAATAATATCAATAATTATGTTTATATTTTACAAGTTTGGATCAAATTAAAGTTCATGTATGCTTTTAGGATTTAACACGCTTTGATATGTATTCTTTTAAAATAATAATTTATATCTATCTTTTTTTATATTCTAAAAAATCTAAGATTAATTCCTAAATCCATAACCCTAATTAACCCTAAAAATTATACCCTAAATCATACACCCTTAAACCCTAAACTATAAACTATAAACCATGCATAGTATCCCTAAACCCTAAACAATTGAAATAGTAACTCGTAGAACTTAAAAATTAAATTATAACTCCTAAACCTTAAACCATAAAACAATAACCCCTAAAGATTAACTGGCCCCAAACCATATTCCCATAACCCTTAACCTATTCCCCTAAACCCCAACACTTAAACCGTAATCCATAAAGTACATGATCCAAGAACCCATAATCTATAAACCTTTAAATAAATAATAAAACATAAACCCTAAATGAGAAAACACTAAACCTTAAACTAAAAACTCTAAACCCTAAACTTAATTTAGAAACCCATAAACCCTAAACTATAAAACATAAACCATTAACCCAAAATAATGAACATTATATCATAAACCCTAAAACTATAAACTATAGACATTAAACCTTAATTAAGTCCTAAATTATTAACCCTAAAATAAAATATTCTTTTTGCGGCGTTTCTATAAAAAACGCCACTAAAGTTCAAAAAATTAACCTTTAGCGGCGTTTTCCCAAAAGCGCCGCTAATGCTTAGAATTTTCGCGGCGTTTTCACAAAAGTGCCGCTAATGTTCAGACTTTTAGCGGCGTTTTCCCAAAAGCGCCGCTAATGTTTAGACATTTAGCGGCGTTTTGACAAAAACGCCGCTAATGTTTAGACTTTTTTCGGCGTTTTCACAAAAGCGCCGTTAATGATCAGACTTTTAGCGGCGTTTTACCAAAAGCACCGCGAATGCTCAGACATTTAGCGGCGTTTTACAAATAAACGCCGCAATATGTCCTTTTTAGCGGCGTTTTACTAATAAACGCCGCTATTGATCTTTTTTTTGCGGCATTTTCCTTAAAACGTCGCTAATGTATAATATTTGCGGCGTTTTTCTTTAAAACGCCACTAAAAACGCCGCTAAAAGTATGTTTTGGTGTAGTGTTTTGTCTTGAATTTTGTCTCTAAAACTTATCCCTTTGTCATAAATTATAGGGACACGTCTCTCCATCAAGAAAGTCGGTGGTGGTGGTTTAAGCAACAACACCACCGCCCAGACCGCAAAGAACAACAACCTCCGTCGCAACAACAATGACCAATGCGAAAAAACGGTGAGGTGTTTTCACCTCGAGAAACAAGCGAAACCAAGTACAAAGAAGCAATGTGGGATCATCCCGTAGGGCAAGCGTCTGGATTTGGAGGTACCATAAGGATTTTGATAAGCCTTACACGATTGGGAAATTGTTGGGACATGGACAATTTGGATACATATATGTTGCCATAAACAAGGTGAATGCGGTAGTGTTACCGCTTAAGAAAATGATAAAATAAGGTAATTTTAACTTTATTTTTAATCCTTTCCTTGATTGTGCTTCTCCGATCTTGGGGTTAGTCATTTCATTCACCTTTTCTTTTCATTATATCCATTTTTGCCATATTAAAGGTGGGGTTTTTTTTCGGGTGAGCAAAAAAGGTAGGATTTTGATTAGAATTGTTTGGTGGTCTTGATTATCTGAATGGAGACCGTTGATGACTGCTCGAGGATGGTGAAGTTAGCGGCACTTGAGAGGAAGAGAATATTTAGTTATTTTTCTTAAAGAATTTTTATGATTTTTAAAATTTTTTACATAATTACAATTTTAAAAATATTTTTATAATATCAAAATAAATAAATAGTGTTCGTAATTTTAAAGTTTTTTATATTTTTAGAATTATTTTATAAGTTGTTCATATTAGATATTAATTGTTGGGTTAACGCGATACATCATTTTTCCTTTAAGATTGTAACGATTATTAATGAAGGGACAACGTTAGTGACCAGTATCGTAACCATTTTTTTGAAAAAAGGAGGTCGACTTGGTTTTGAAAATGAAAACAAAAAAAGGGAGTCGCCACCGATCCTTTTTGTTGGGGTGTGATCGGGTCACCTTGTAAAACGATTGTTTTTAATAAACAATTTGATTTATCAAAACAACAATTTCGGTCTACGAAATTTAGAAAATAGGTTCGGGAGTCGGTTACGCACGAGGAAGGGTTAGCACCCTCGATACGCCCAAAATTGGTACCTAATTGATTATCTAAGGTTTTAATGTCGAAAATTCGAAAAGATTTGAAAATACAATCCTCTTTTATTTTAAAACTTGAACAAATTCAAATGGATGATAAGACCCTCTTATTTCGAAGAGATAAAATGTCATACACAATAAGTTAGGGTACGACACTTTGGGTTCTCGAAACTGAGCTTGTCTTTTGACTTTAAAACTCGGATTTAAGTTTGAGGAGGATATTCCGTCATTTGTCAAATGAGAAACCGGAACTCAATAAGTTAGGGCTCGATTTCTCGAAATTCCAAATACGAAATATTACCTTTATTAAAAAACTTATCTCGGGATATCTAGATGTCATGGCCAGTAAGTTACGGGGTATCTAGATGTCATGGCCAGTAAGTTAGGGCAGAACACATCGAATTTCTGAGAACAAGTATTTTATTCAAAACTTGTATTGCGATTTAAAAAGGATATTCCATTATTCAGATTGAAGGAGAAAAACCTAAACCCAGTAAGTTAGGGCTCGATTTCCTTGAATCTTTCGGTTATTTTAAAAACCTGATGCATCGAGAAAGATTAGTATAATATGATTCGATAAAAGAATACATTACAAAGCTAGGTTGCATAATAGAATGATTATTAATAGACTAATGTAAATGGTAATAACAAAGACGAGAATAAAAGCGAAATAGAGAAATAAAAAAAGCAATTATTAATGGAAGAAATAATAGGTAAAACTAAGCGAATAGTAAAAATGATGTATGTAATAATACTAAGTTAACTAATTTAATGATATAATGGTGATAATAACAATAATAATGCGATAATAGTAAAATAAAGAATAATAATAATAATACATCTATAATAATAACAATATAAGGAATAATAATGGAAATAGAAATAATAGTGATAATAATAAAAATAACAATAGTAAAATAGTAATAGAAATAAAAATGATAAAATAAGAAATAATAATGACAAAATAATAATAATGATAATATAAAGGAAAATAAAATAATGACAATAGTAATAATAATAGCAATTAGTAAGCGAAATAATAATAAGAAATATATAGATATATATAAAAATAATAATATAGTATTAGTAATAATAATAATAGTAATAATAGTAAGATAGTAATAAAAACAAAAACGATAAAATAAGAAATATTAATAACAAAATAATAATGATGATACTAGAAAGAAAATTAAAATAATAATAATAGTAACTAATAAACATTTAATAAAAATATATATGTATAAAATATAGTGTAGTAATAATAATAATAATAATAATAATAATAATAATAATAATAATAATAATAATAATAATAATAATAATAATAATAAGGAAGTTAGTAAAATTAATAATAATATAGTGAAAATAACAAAAGGGACTAAATTGAATTAAAAACAAGATATCCGGGGCAAATATGAAATAAATAAGAAGAGGAAGGACCAAATTGAGTGCTCGAATAACAAGGAAGGACTAAAAGGGAAAATTTTCCTTCTCCTCAAAAACACGCAGCATAGGGGGGACCAAATTGAAAACCAAAATAAATTGTTGGGCAAAATTTAAAAATAAGAAAAATCTGATTATAAAACAATAAAAAAGCGGAAGGCCTAAAAGTGCAATTAGCCCTTCATTTAAAAAACACGCGGATCCTAGGCTTTGGGTCGGGTCAAAATCGAGTTGGATCAAAACGACGTCGTTTTGGGCATTTAAGGCCAGTCCCAAAATGACGTCGTTTCGGGCGCCTATATAAGTTAAAAAATCTAAACAAAAGCCTCATTTTTCAGCTGCTTTCAAAAAAAAACTTAACCCTTTTTTGTTTTCTTTGCAGGCCTGGAGACCGGTGGGATTTTTGGCAGTTCGTCGCCGCTCCTCAGCCGCCGTCCGTCGCCGACGACCACCGTGCGTGGCGGCGCTCAGGGTAAAATCTTGTTCTTTTTTTTTTCTTCTTTTTTTTATACTTATATATATATGTGTGTGTGTATTTGTGTGTATAAAAAAGGGTTCGAAATAAAAAATGAAAACGTAAAAATAAATAACATCACCTTCTAAAGTTACTAATTTTTTTGGTTCTCCTTCCCTTCTTTAATGCTTGATCTCTGCTTCTTTTCGTATTTAAAAATCTATTACTATTGTATTGATAATCTGTTCAAATCTCTCTGTTCTCATTCAATAAAATCATCCCCTCTTACATTCGGTTTTAATATGGCTTATATAGCCATTTACAAGACTTTTATTCTATTCTTTTTGCTGTCATTTCCGTTGCAAGAGCAGTTGGGAGGTGGAAGCAGGCTTCGGCAGGGCGGTGGCAGAGCAAGTGGGGGTTAGGCTGCGACGCCACTTGGATTAGAGGGGCTAGGGTTTTGTCTTTTTCTTTTTTCTGAAAAATTAGTGTTGGGTTAGTTTAGGTTTGGGTTTGGGCTTAATCAAGTTGGGCTTGAATTGTAATTGGGTTTTGGTTTGGAGTGCAGCTTGGGCAGGCGAATTGGGCTTGTCTAATGCCCTCTTTGCTCATTGTCATGTAACCGGAATGGAGCAAAGACTTTTATGAAAGACCAATTTTCCCAGGTCTTGTCGAGTTTTGACTTCTTTGGTGTTTCTCTTCTTTAAATAGCCTCATTCCAGTCTACTGTATCTTGTTGCTTCAATCCGCTCTGCCACAATTTTAAGGAGATAAAACTTGTAGCTTCGATCTACTCCACTGCAATCCTCAGAAGTATAGGAATTGGGGATTCGATCCGCTCGAATGTAATTCTAGTGAGAAGAGATTTGTAGCTTCAACTTCTCTACTGAAACTTCAAAGAAATAAAGATTGATCCTCATTGTAAACTCAGGGAGGCGAGATTTGTAATCTTAACCTACTCCACTGGAACTTCGAGGAAATAAGAATTCAGGGAGAAGAGATTCGTAGTTTCCATCTTCTCTACTGAAACTTCAAAGAAATAAGTATTTATCCTTATTGTAAACTCAGGGAGGCGGGATTTGTAATCTCAACCTACTCCACTAGAACTTCGAGGAAATGAGAATTCAGGGAGAAGAGATTTGTAGTTTCCATCTTCTCTACTGAAACTTCAAAGAAATAAGGATTGATCCTCATTGTAAACTCAGGGAGGCGGGATTTGTAATCTCAACCTACTCCACTGGAACTTCGAGGAAATAAGAATTCAGGGAGAAGAAATTCGTAGTTTACATCTTCTCTACTGAAACTTCAAAGAAATAAGGATTGATCCTCATTGTAAACTCAGGGAGGCGGGATTTGTAATCTCAACCTACTCCACTAGAACTTCGACGAAATAAGAATTCAGGGAGAAGAGATTTGTAGTTTCCATCTTCTCTACTGAAACTTCAAAGAAATAATGATTTATCCTCATTGTAAACTCAGGGGTGCAGGATTTGTAATCTCAACCTACTCCACTGGAACTTCGATGAAATAAGAATTTAGGGAGAAGAGATTCGTAGTTTCCATCTTCTCTATTGAAACTTCAAAGAAATAAGGATTGATCCTCATTGTAAACTCAGGGGTGCGGGATTTGTAATCTCAACCTACTCCACTGGAACTTCGATGAAATAAGAATTCAGGGAGAAGAGATCCGAAGTTTCCATCTTCTCTATTAAAACTTCAAATAAATAAGGATTGATCCTCATTGTAAACTCAGGGAGGCGGGATTTGTAATATCAACCTACTCCACTAGAACTTCAAGGAAATAAGAATTGTGGTTTTCGATCTGTTTCACTATTGTTTAGTGAGATAAGATCTGCAATCTTTAACTAATCTGCTCCACTGTACACTCAGGGATGCCAGACTTGTATCTTCAATCTGCTTCACTGCAATCTCAGGAAGACCAGATCTGCTATCTTCAATCTACTCCACTGCAAACTCAAAGATGCCAGACTGGTATCTTCGATCCACTTCACTGTAAACTCAGGAAGATCAGATCTATGAATTCACTGATGTTGCAACACCGTCCCCTGGGGGACCTATCCTGTAAAATCAATTTTATGTATTTATGCTTATGCAAATGATGAGGATGCTATGATCAGAATGACTCAAATGCTCCTGACTACATGTGTTATGAATGATATGGATAAAAATGATTCCTTTTCAAATGTTTAAGGTGTCATTGTTATTCATCAAGGCTTTATCCTCGACGTATTATCTTTGCCTTCTTGCTTTCGGCTAGTATTTTGACAAAGAACCGTAGAAAACGATCATACTTCACTCAACCGGTTTGCCCACTATAACTTTAAAGTTCACCATGGTACCTCTGGGACTTGGGGCTCGTACCATCTTACTATGATTCAGGGGATGAAACTTTTCCAATCCATCCCACCGCCATTCAAGGGTAGAGAACTTGTTCAATCAACTGATCACTCTCTAGGAAATTCGCCCTGATGATATTCGTATGGATGCAGAATATCATTCTTCTTGAGAATGAGTCCCCTCTCAAGCTTGAATTGATATTGCTCTCTTTCGTCAAAATTGTATTACTGACGTAATATCTTGTCATTTTCTTCAATCACCATTTTTGACAAAATTCGAAGAGATAACATTAATTTGGACTCAAATATTTCTAACCCTTAAGCTTGGTGAATTCTAAACAATAATCCTGTTTCAGGCTTTTGTATTATTTAGAAGTTTCCAGAGTAGTATGTGAAACTCCCTTTATGAAAGTATTATTAATCCATTAATCGTTATTTCAATGCAAAATGCCTGAAAAAGGTCGTAACAATGGACAAGAAGGAATTTGGTTGGGAGTATAGCTCGAAACAAACAAGTTAATCAAAGCTAGAAAATGCAATTAAGAAGGAAATTTATTGGTAGTGTATTTTGAAAAGAATAAGACAATCACAAATATCAAATTTAAAATGGGTAAAATGGAAACTAGGTGCCCCAGATATCACAGCCTGAGCTTCTCTGTTCAAACTTCTTGAGGACCATTTTAAGCTCAATATGTGTTTAGGGGATTCGGAGTACTTTGTCGATGCCCCAAGACGTAACATACTTCTTCATTGTTAATTCAACTCAAATCCCCTTTAGATCTCAAGGCGCCCTTTTCGGGTTTTCGCATTGGCCTCTCTTTTTCGGGTTACTTCATTGTTACTTCTTTATTTGAGCCGTCCTTTTGGGTTTTCAACTCAAATCCCCTTTGGATCTCAAGGCGCCCTTTGCGAGTTTTTCGCATTGGCCTCTCCTTTTTCCTTTTTTTTTTTGAAAACTTTTTATTGAATCTGAATTCACCAGATTCGGTAGGTCCTTGGTATCCATCTCGGTCAATATCCATGCTTCCCCAGAATAGACCTCCTTTGCTGCATAAAGTCCTTCCCAGTTTGGCATCCACTTTCTTCTGAAGTCCCTTTTACATGGGAAAAATCTTCTTCAAAGCCCTATCATGAAATTTTCTAGGGCAAACATTTTCGTTATAAGCTCGTATCATCTGACCGTGACAGATAGCTTTTAACATTTTCTCTTCAAATTTAACTAATCATATTGGATCCATTCTGCCTCATCCAATTGTAGCTCTTGACAAGACTTGAAGAAAAGGAATCTCGACTTCAACGGGAAAAATCACTTCCATTTCATGATCCAATGAGAAAGGTGCTGCCTCGACGAAGGTCCTGGCCAACGTTTAATAAGCATAAAGGGTAAACGTAACTTCTATATGCCAATCTTTACAAATCTCGATCATTTTTCCAATGAATTTTTTCTATTGAGAGTGGGGTTTGATGACTGTCGACATTATAAGATTGGCATAAGAAGCGACTTTCACCCTTTCGGTAAAGTAACCAACAACCATGAATATGAATCGATGTTGGCTAAAAGCTTTGAAGAGATTGGCTTGATAACATCCATGCCCCACATTTAGGGAATCTGTGAGGAAATAGAGAAGGCGCATAAGTCTTGTATTCATCCATCTGGCATTTACGGCATAACTGATGCAATTCCCCTTTCTCGGTAAGCCAGTAGCCCAAACCTCTTTGATTAGCCTGGCCATTGTAGAACCATTAACATGGGTTCTTTAAACCCCAATCTCAACAGCATACCCATGTTTCAGTAGCTTGGCGTGCCTTGATATGATCGTGCGAAAACATCTTGAATTCTTGAAAATAGCTCAATAGTGTCTCACTTTATTTTTGTGGTAAGTTAGGCTTCGATCTTTACCCCTTTTCTTAAGCTCGCAAAGTACACTGACATTTTGTAAAGTAGAGTCTATTTTCACTCGTTCTACTATCCTTAAAAAAAAAAATTAAAAGATAGGCTACAATGTCTGTCATCTTCAAAGTCCTTAGATCCCCTAGACCCATATCTCATTAAAAAAGGGAGTCAGTAACAACGTCGCTCATGTTGTTTATATTTGGGTACCTAGGTACGAAGGCAGAAAATCTAAAGAATAAATGATTCTAAGGATGATTATTTGTATGATATGATCATGAATAAAGAATGAAAAAATGTACAGTATGGAATGTAAAGAATGAAAATATTTACTTAGAAAGATGCATTTTATTGAAATAAAAATTCTAGACATAAGCCTACTTCACAAAAGAAATCTTATTGCTTCTAGGCTTAAAGTAACAAGTGTCTTTTGCACATTACTCTGAGTAAGCCTTAAAAATATAGGGATCCCTTCCACAGTCCAATTGTTCAAAACACTCTCAAGTACATAAAGGCAGATGTTTGGAAAACTTTTATTCCTTGGTTCCCTTTTTGGATACGCCATTGGTGTTCTGATTTCCCGATTTCCAGGCTTTGGATAACTTATTCAAGGAAACGCAACTCTCCTGAACTCACTTTCAATTATCACATTTTACTGCTCCGTCAGAATGATCAGGTTCTGAAAAATCATCGAACTTCATAATTTCCTTTTTAATGAATCTTTCGACCAACTTCTTAAATGCGATGCAGTTATCGATTGAGTGACTTATTATTCCTACGTGATACTCGCATTGAGCATTTGTATCATACCACTTAGGGTATGGGGGTTGCATTGGTTCCATGTAATGATAAGCCACCATATGTGCATCAAATAGGCTTTGGTACAGCTCTCTATACGTCATGGGTATAAGTGTAAACTGCATCCTTTCGATGTTCATCCTTGGGATGGATTCTTGTCTCGGGGGACCCTGATGATTAATGGTTTTTATTTTTGGCTGGCTCGCCGTGATTGCTCTCGAATGACCCTTGTTATACCTACTTGTATTATTCACATCCTTGTCCTTCTTCTTCGGGGCCTTTGAAGGCCACTCTCCCTTTTTCTTTGTTTCTACTAAGCCAAGAACAATAGGATTTACTCGACCAGGACCCATCGGAAAGTTTAACGGGACCGAAGTATCAGTCTGACATTAGGGTCCAATAATGACGGGTACCCCATGTGAATGCGTGTCTGGTTGAGTTGGGACACTTATTGGGAATAAACGATGTCATCATCATCATCCACACTGTTGACCACTGGGCCACTCTTTTTTTTAAGTCCTCCGGCTAGTAACTGGGTTAACTGGCCCATCATATTCTTTTGGAAATCTAGCATTTGTTCCCGCATTTCTTGTTGAATTTTGGTCAATTGCTCCTGCATCTGCATTTGCATTTGCTCTATTCTTTCCAACCTTCGGTCCATGACTTTCTAGGTTAACTGAAATAATTTTACCTAATTAGGACCTTTCTACAAATTTTAATGCATATGATGAAATGTAATGCAAATGCATGCAATGCAAATGCATGCAATGTAAATGCGAATGCGTGGAATGAATGCAAAAATAAAGAGAGACGTTGATTCTGAATTCAATTCCATTAGAAGAAATTTTCTAGAAAATAAATTCCTTTACATAAAACGGATTACGTATGCGGCTTTGTCCTCATAGTCCAGGTGAAGACACCAATCATTTTCTTCATATCCGGATGTTATGGTCGTGTCCCGTGAACTTCTTCAATAGATGCCTCTTCTAGCTTCTTGTTGTTTGATCCAGGCCGCGACTTTTCACTCTCCTATCCCTCGCGATGCTCATAAGCTTCTTTAAGAAAGTCGAGACGTGACGACTCTTGAATAATCTTTGTCGGCTTGAATCCTCGGGTAAAGTCTTGTATTCTTCTGCGGACTATCAACCTTCTCTCGTTATTTACTTGGACTATATTCGGACGACCATATTGTAATCTACTTTATCAAAAAATCTATTTCTCTATAACAAACTCTTCTATTTAGCAATTGAATATTAATCAACACCTCCCTTCTATGATGATGCAATGCATTGCAATCAAAACAAAAGAAAACACGCTAGTATAAGAGAAATAAACAAAAATAGAGTACCTATCCGGGTGACCACAAGGGGTTCGGAATGGCTCTACCTAGGGTAGGCTCTTAAGGTTCACTATATGTGGTTTGGTTCTAACGTAAGAGTACCTGAACCAGCAGATTCCTTGATCCTCACCCATTATACGCTCATACGGACCAAGTTCGGTTCAGGGGGATACATTTCCCTATGGCTTCACGGAGATGAAAATCTCACGAAGACATAGGTATGAATTTATCCTGAAAGCGATTCACTGTCCTGCACGGAGGTGAAAACCTAACGAATGAGTAGCTTCTCACTCCCACTTAAAAGGTGTAGCCCGTCGGTCATGCAATATGATGCAAAAGTATTCTACAAGACTCAAACCAATAGTAATCATATGTCACAAACAAACGCAAATGAAAGGATCGTAACTTTTCAAATTAGATTTTCAATTTTCGATAATAAGACAGAAAATAACCAATTTTATGGCTTTACTCTCTTATGAGTCCCCAGTGGAGTTGCCAAGCTTTCGTAACCATTTTTTTGAAAAACGGAGGTCAACTTGGTTTTGAAAATGAAAAAAAAAAAATGAGAGTCGCCACCGATCCTTTTTGTTGGGGTGTGATCGGGGTCACCTTGTAAAACGGTTGTTTTTAATAAACAATTTGATTTGTCAAAACAACGATTTTGGTCTATGAAATTGAAAAGCGGGTTCGGAAGTGATTCACATACGAGGAAGGGTTAGCACCCTCGTCGCCCAAAATTGGTACCTAATTGATTATCTAAGGTCTTAATGTCAAAAATTACAAAAGATTTGAAAATACGATCCTCTTTTATTTTAAAACTTGAACAATTCCAAATGGATGATAAGACCTCTTATTTGAAGAGATAAAATGTCATACCCGATAAGTTAGGGTACGACACTTTGAGTTCCAAACCGAGCTTGTCTTTTGACTTTAAAACTCAGATTTAAGTTTGAGGAGGATATTCCATCATTTGTCAAATGAGAAACCGAAACTCAGTAAGTTAGGGCTCGATTTCTCGAAATTTCAAATACGGAATATTACCTTTATTAAAAAAACTTATCTCGGGGTATTTAGATGTCATGACTAGTAAGTTAGGGCACAACACATCGAATTTCTGAGAACAAGTATTTTACTCAAAACTTGTATTGCGATTTAAAAAGGATATTCCGTTATTCAGATTGAAGGAGAAAAACCTAAACCCAATAAGTTAGGGCTCGATTTCCTCGAATCTTTCGGTTATTTTAAAAACCTGATGCATCGAGAAAGATTAGTATAATATGATTCAATAAAAGAATACATTACAAAGCTAGGTTGCATAATAGAATGATTATTAATAGACTAATGTAAATGGTAATAACAAAGGCGAGAATAAAAGCGAAATAGAAATAAAAAAGCAATTATTAAGAGAATAAATAATAGGTAAAACTAAGCGAATAGTAAAAATGATGTATGTAATAATACTAAGTTAACTAATTTAATGATATAATGGTGATAATAACAATAATAATGCGATAATAGTAAAATAAATAATAATAATAATAATACATCTATAATAATAACAATATAAGGAATAATAATGGAAATAGAAATAATAGTGATAATAATAATAAAAATAACAATAGTAAAATAGTAATAGAAATAAAATGATAAAATAAAAATAATAATGACAAAATAATAATAATGATAATATAAAAGAAAATAAAATAATGAAAATAGTAATAATAATAGCAATTAGTAAGCGAAATAATAATAAGAAATATATAGATATATATAAAAATAATAATATAGTATTAGTAATAATAATAATAATAATAATAATAATAATAATAATAATAATAATAATAATAATAGTAAGATAGTAATAAAAACAAAAACAAAAAAATAAGAAATAGTAATAACAAAATAATAATGATGATACTAGAAAGAAAATTAAAATAATAATAATAGTAATAAAATAGTAACTAATAAACATTTAATAAAATATATATATGTATAAAATATAATAATAATAATAATAATAATAATAATAATAATAATAATAATAATAATAATAATAAGGAAGCTAGTAAAATTAATAATAAAATAGTGAAAATAACAAAAGGGACTAAATTGAATTAAAAACAAGATATCCGGAAAATATGAAATAAATAAGAAGAGGAAGGACCAAATTGAGTGCGCGAATAATAAGGAAGGACTAAAGGAAATTTTCCTTCTCCTCCAAAAGCGCGACATAAGGGGGACCAAATTGAAAACCAAAATAAATTGTTGGGCGAAATTTAAAAATAAGAAAAATCTGATTATAAAATAAAAAAAAAAGTGGAAGGGCTAACAGTGCAATTAGCCCTTCCTTTAAAAAACACGCGGATCCTAGGCTCTGGGTCGGGTCAAAATCAGGTTGGATCAAAACAAGTCGTTTTGGGCATTTAAGGCCAGTTCCAAAACGACGTCATTTCGGGGGGCCTATATAAGTTTAAAAAATCTAAACAAAAGCCTCATTTTTCAGTTGCTTTCAAAAAAAAAAAAAAAAAAACTTAACCTTTTTTTGTTTTCTTTGCTGGCCTGGGGACCGGTGGGATTTCCGGCAGTTCACAACCGCTCCTCCGTCGCCATCCGTCGCCAACGACTACCGTGTGCAGCAGCGCTCAGGGTTAAATCTTCCTCTTTTTTTTTTCTTTTTTTTTAATACTTATATATACATATATATGTGTGTATTTGTGTATATAAAAAAGGGTTCGAAATAAAAAATGAAAATGTAAAAATAAATAAAATCACTTTGTAAAGTTACTGATTTTTTTGGTTCTCCTTCCCTTCTTTAATGCTTGATCTCTGCTTCTTTTCGTATTTAAAAATCTATTGTTATTGTATTGATAATCTGTTCGAATCTCTTTGTTCTCATTCAATAAAATCATCCCCTCTTACATTCGGTTTTAATATGGCTTATATAGCCATTTACAAGACTTTTATTCTATTCTTTTTATTGTCATTTCCGTTGCATGAGCAGTTGGGCGGTGGAAGCAGGCTCCGACAGGGGCGGTGGCAGAGCAAGTGGGGGTTAGGCTGCGGCGCCACTTGGATTAGGGGGCTAGGGTTTTGTCTTTTTCTTTTTTCTGAAAAATTAGTGTTGGGTTAGTTTAGGTTTGGGTTTGGGCTTAATCAGTTTGGGCTTGAATTGTAATTGGGTTTTAGTTTGGGTCTAGTTTGGGCCCGGGCAGAATTAGGCTTGTACAATCAGAATGTAACTTTTTTATAGTTTAGTGGCAAAAAAGAATTTTAATCAAAGTTGAGTAACTATTTTTATAGTTTATCTTATTTTTCAGTTTATATATATAAATACACTACCATTTAGATATATGTTGAACAATTAAAAATATAATCAAATTAATACAAAATATAAGCGAAATGGAAGATCAAAATATAAGCGATAGAATTCATTGATTGCAAATTCATAAAATGAGATATACATGATAAATCTTGAATTTAAATATTTAGGAATCAAAAATCTTAACTTTTGTTAACAATGTTAAAATCCCGTTGACTTGTATATAGATAGATTTTGAGATTAATGACTTTACATCCTCTTGTATTGATAATATAAATAAATATGCTAAAAGGTTTTAATATTTTAAGTATTTAATTTTTGAGTAAAATTAATATTAAAATATTTTATTAGTAATTAATTAAAATATAATTGAATTGTTTTAAATAAATGTGTGTTTTCATATGGAGGGATTTATGTATATATAAAATGGGGCCACGAGTTGGGCCAATATTGTACATAGGCCTCAGCCCTACTAATTTGACACCTCCCTTCATCATGTATAATCTAGATCTGTCCATTTTGATTTAAATACAAAAATTGTTCATTAATACAAATTTGAAGCAATTTGATTTTATCACAAAAGTTAGACACAAAATGATTTAATCTTGAGATGACTGAATTTAAAAGTTTGGAAAACAACCTCGAATGACCGAAACATAAAAGGACTAAACTCAAAATAATTTGAACATGAAATGATCTGAACCAAAAATAATTTAAAAATTTAAAACTCAAACTAAATCGATTCAAAATCAACTTGACTCATCGGTGATAGATCTAATTAAAATCAACACGGATATAAATATTTTAAAATAAATATTATATTAGCTATTAAAATGGGTAATATACTATTTGATAGTTAAGTTTGATTTCAATGTTCAATTTAATATCAATTTTTTAATTTAATACTTGAGTTTAGTTTCAATCTTCACGTTGGTACCTTAGTTTCTTCAAATTGATACTAGTTTTTTTTTTTGCCTCAATTAAGTACATATATTTTTTATTAGAGAATATGTGTTAAACATTCATTTGGTCACATAATATCGTTTGGTCTAAATACCAAATTGAATATTAAAATTAAACTCAAATATTAAATTGACAAAAAAAGTACTCAATTAAATATGAAGATATACAAAATGATTTTTAACTTTTATTAGAATATATAAATTGAAATAAAGCCATCATTCATCATCTACCTATAACTCTGTTAAAAAAAAAAATCATCTACCTATAAATCATGTGACAGTGACCCCTCAGGTGTAAGTGACCAAATATGTCTAACGCTTGAACAACACAAGTTATTTTTGTTCACATTTGTTTATTTCAAAAAATTTCCTTCCTTACTAAGAAAAAAGGCCATATAGGGAAGATTGGGCAAGTAAAAAGATCCCACTCTCATCTCTAGTTATCAATCTTGATTGTGACTTGTATTATAATTATGGAGATGTATTAATTGTACTTGATAAAAGAATGCATTAATCATTAGATTAAATGTTGAAAATTTTAAAATAATGCATAAATACCTGTTCTCTCATGACACTATTTTCTTTTTCTATTTATGGCCAAACTCAGGACGGTATTAAATTAAATTTGCATGAATATTCTTTTCTTTTTAATTTATTTAAGGCAATTTCTAATTTGGAAAATTCTAATAATTTGAGCTCAAAATTATTGATGTAAATGAGGCTAAGGAAACCCAAAGCAAAGAGGAGAAATGAAAATTGTTGCCACTAAAGTCATATGTTTCATACGAGGAAGAAAATATATAAAAACTCCCTTATTAAGGATATAGCACCTGCAAGCTTTCGATCATCATCAATGGAGCCTTTAAGTTCGCAACCACCGGCTCCGGTGAACTTGCCTTAACATACGACAAGCACTTCGCTTTGCACGCGAAATTTGGTTACTTATCATTGTCCTTCTTTTGCTATCTTTTACGTACATTCTTTTTGCCCTCGCACTAGGTGCGATAGAAGCTCGAGTCGGAAGCTTGGACTCCGACAATATTCAGCGGTGGAGGAACTGTCTTTGGTGCCATCCAAGAGTCGGAGCCGGAATGTGACCGTCATCGAGAATATAGTGGAAGAGGAAGAGGAAGAGGAGGAAGAAGAAGATTATTCGAGACAAATCAATGAGAAATACCCTTCGTAGAAAGTGATCAGTTTCTATTTTCTTATTTTATACCAAAGTCATAATTAACGTTCGTAAATGATTTCAACTTACACAAACCAACATTTATGTTTATTTGATTATTTTAAGTTTATTCTTGGTGTTATTATAATAATTAAACATTTTCGGTGTTGTTAATAATTAAACATTTCTAACAAATTTATTAAATTTGACGTTGGATGTTCAATTTCTTTCACAAAATTGGATGAAAAGTCAAATTCCAGTATTATTAATAATTAAACATTTCTTTCACATTTAATTGAACTTTTTTTGTATTTTTTAGTGATAAAAACATGCTATAATTGTATATGACATTTGGTTTAAAGGTGTTCATGTTCGAGTTAGAAAAATATAAACCTAAGCTTTGTTCAAAGTCAATCGGCTTGTCGGACCTATGAACACATATAATTTGGCTAAATGTCAACAAAAAGGACTTGAGAAATTTGAATTTTCAAGTTTGAGTTCCAACATGTTTGGGTTTAAGTCTCATCATGTGTGATCTTTATTTGGATATATTCAATTATCAATAAAGATGGCAAAAAAAAAAAAAACCTTATGGCGATGAGTTTTGACTGATCCGAACTAATGCGGTTGGATTTTTTATTTAGAAAAAGAAAATAGTTTCGAGCCAAGTTCAATTTTAGTTTGAAGATGGCCAATATCGAGTTATTGAGGAAAAACCCTCCTCACATTGCATTAGAATATTGACGAAAAGGCCCACATATAATTTTGCCTACGATTCTATCTTATAGAGTATCGCATGATAAGGAAAAACTCACAAAAAATTTAAGTAGTGTGATTTTTTTAAGGTTCTACTACCTAATTAATGTTTATTACATTCTCGGGTTAGGTTAAAGTTAGATCCATCATTTGCTTTCATTTTTAGGGGTAAAAAAGGGAACAAATATTATTTAACAATTAAAATAAAGTTCGATACATAATCTGGGGCAATTTACCAAAAAAAGCCCCAAAATTCAAAAATTACGAAATGGGCGGTTTGTAGAAAATTTACGGGAAAGGGCCATTTCCCCAAGCAGCGTCACGTCGGTAGCGTTTTGGGGATAAGACTAAAAGCGGCATACAGAGGCGCGTTTTATCCACCTCGATAAAATGCGCCTACGTGGGGCGCTTTGCTGAGGTGGACAAAAATGCCCCCGTAGCTTTAGTCTTTATCCCCAAAAATGCGTTGGCGTGACGCGCTGGGCTCATTCCTATGAAATTATTTTTGAAGTTTTTGGCCCAATAGTCTCCGGCAAAATAATTTTGATAAGATGTCTCGAACAAGCGGTGGCCAAAAACGCTTCTAGCAGGGCGCTTTGTCGACATGCGTGCTAAAAAGCGCTCCCACGTGGACGCGCTTTTGCTATAGTAGTCTCCGGCAAAATAATTTTGAGAGCGTTTACGAATCTGGCCAAAAACGCTTCCAAATAGGTGCTTTGTCGACATGCGTCTTGAAAAGCACTCCCGTGGGCCGCGCTTTTTGCTACTGATGATCTCCGCAAAATTAGGCTATAAATCAGTCAAATTTCATTCTGAGGTTGCATAAGGGAAATTGAGGCAAAAGGAAAAAAAATTGAAAATGAGTGAACGTATTATTGCTATTATTTACTACGACGGTGAAGTTCGTGACACCGAAAATGGCGTTGTTTTCTTATCGGAAAACACAGCGCAACTGAGTTTTAATCGGAACATCGATTTAGTAGAACTTCACAAAAGAATTAGGCGTAAAATATTCGGAACAACGCCAATGAAAGTTCAGTGTATTAAGTATAGATTTTGCGCCTCGGTTGATCCGGTGAGATATGAGTCGTTCGACATCAAAGGTGCTCGGAGCTTTGAGGCAATGGTGGAGACTCATCTTGCCAGTAGATCACCTTATATCGAGGAATATGTAGAATTTTCATCTCCAAGTGATCTTTGCGCGACCTCGACATCTACTGCCGTTCGAGGAGAATACACGACCCCAAGCCGACACTCTGTAAGTGGGAGGCAAAACACAGAAGTGCCCATGTGCGGTAGTAGTATGGAAAACATAACCCCTGCACGGCACTCGGTTGGTGGATGGGACATGCATATCCGTCATTCGACGTCCGATGATAGAAATACATATTGGGGGACGTCGTCAACTTCTTGAAACACCCCACACCCGGCCCACGAGTTTTGACCGGATCTGGTATGTTCCCCGGTGTAAATCGTTTCAAATTCTTTTGTTACTTAGGAAAAACTTGTGTGTTTTGAAAGAAAGATTGTTTTGGGTTGGGCTTGAGTTGAAAACAAGTTTAATTCATTATTAAAATCCTTTACTTTAAGTGACAAAATGTTTGGGCTTTGTATGAAAATAGATTTACTTAATCTTTAATTGATAAAAATTCGTAAGCTTAACAATAAAAACAGAATAAAATATTCCTACTAAGGCCTTATTACATCAAATAATTCCCAAAATTTAAATTCAAAATACTTAAAATAAAATAAAAGTCCAAGTCGTAAATTTCTTGCTGTGCATGGCCATCCCTAAGCTTCACGAACCGGTCCATTATTGTTCGTCACTGAAAATAGTCCCACAGCGGGGTGAGTCAAATAGACTCAATGTGTAACCAACACTAAGAATTAACATTTCAGGCATGCATTATCATATCACATACATGTTCATATAACAGGTAAAAATAATGATGCAACCCAAACCCAAACCTAGTTAGCCATCCGCTACACTCCACCCGTACCATCCTGCACACCGTGGGGACTACTAAGTCAACCCTCCATCCGCTACACACCATCGAAGGCAGTCGCTGCAGTCGACGTGCTCATCGCCCATATAAAATTCGTGGCATAGCCACCAGATAATTGTGTCATGAGACACCACATTCAAATAATGTAACCGAAGTTACCACATTCAGATAATGTGACCGAAGTCACCACATTCAGATAATGTGACCGAAGTCACCACATTCAGATAGTGAGACCGAAGTCGTCACATTCACTTCCCCTTTCTCAAATAACCCGAATGCCCCATATTATTCATATCATGCATATCATACTTAAATTCACATTCATGTCACTTTTCACATGTTAAGTATAACATATTTCGTAATCCTAGTAGGAGTAGGAAAGCGTGCACAGTACTTTGTACCATAACATGGTACTTTAGCCACATTCTTACACTTTTGTATTAAAACATATATCAAGTTTAAGCCATAAATCTATTAAGATTAGTGTGGGTACACACACGATTACCTTAGCCATGTTCTTACACTTTCATATTAACACATTTAATTTAAAACATAGCCATGAATTATTAAAACTTAGGGTAGGGTACACACGATTCGCTTAACAATTTCACTTGAAATCCGAAATTTGATCTCGCCTTAGATCTTTAACTCCTACATTCGCCCATATTAAAGGTTTAATGAAAACTCATTCATTTAAAACCAAATCCTAGTAGGATTTGTACACTAAGACTTACCTTAATGCCGATTTGCTTATCACTCAAATCCCAAAACTTTGCTTTTCTTCTCCTTGTATTGACCAAACACTAAATCTCTACATAGGCTAGTTTTCGCTTTTAAGATAATAAGAAAATAGATCTATGTACTAAAGTAAGGCCTTAGCTGAATGCTCTAGTACTTACCTTGCGGATCTTAAATCCCGAAACTCACTGAATAACTAGGGAACATGCGGCTTATAGTGCACCTTCGGGAAACGAATTTCACCTTCCTTGTAGTCAACACTAGCAAATCCCAAATGATCTTTCCAAATTTCGCAAACAAGATATTAATGATATTAATTCCTATGTTGCGGCTTAAAGAAGAGAATAAATTAATGGCCATAAAATTCTTACCCTTAATATTGCATTTGACAACACCTAAGTTTGAAGCCACTTGATATATTCGGTTATGGCCTTAAAAGGCTTACTTCCGACTTTTGGAGGATTAGAAGGAAAGAGAAGGAAGAATAAAGATGGAGGATTAAGGCTAGAGCACAAGGTATTTTGGCTTTGGCTAACAAAAGAAGAATAAAAGCAGAGGAAATTGAGAGAGAGGAGAATCTGCTTAAGAAATTTGGCAAGGAGGAGTGAATGAATGAATGGCCTCTTTTCCTTTTATAGTAGAAATTACTAACTTAGAATCCCTTACTTGGCCATCACTCTTTTATTTTGATAGCTTTATCTTTTATTTATTTGAAATTCTAAAGGGAATAAAACTCTTCTCTTAAGAGTCCCTATTGCAGATCCATTGCTTCCTCTCTAAGTAATTAAATAAAAAATCACTTAAAGCCTTAGCTAGATGCCGTCCACCCCTTCCCTTGATGAGCAATTTAAACTTGTTCTATTGGACTCCTTGTGGCCATCTGAGGCCCAAATTATCCACCTAAGTGGCGTCCTCCTTTGGGTTTTAAGTGGTATCTTCAGGCCACTTTTCCAAGCCTGTTTGTGTGTCAAATTTCACATACTTTTTCTCTTAAGGCCACCTTGCCTTAATTTCCTCTTTTAAACTTTAAAACTCGACATTTCTAAGTCATTTCTAAGTTTCCAAAAATTTTCGTTTGGCTCTTTAAACTTGACATTTCCTTACATTTCCAAGTTTCTGAAATGTTTACTTTCCTCTTTTGAATCATTTCCAAATCATTTCCTTATATTTCTTAGTTTCCAAAAATGTTCACTTTCCTCTTTTGAAACTTAACATTTCTAAATCATTTCTTACATTTCCAGGACATTTCCCTACATTTCCTTACATTTCCCTACATTTCCTTACATTTCCATACATTTCCATACATTTCCATACATTTCCATACATTTCCTTACATTTCCATACATTTCCTTACATTTCCATACATTTCCTTACATTTCCATACATTTCCATACATTTCCTTACATTTCCAAGGTTCTAAAATGCACACCACATATCACGATAAACATGCTATTTCATAAAATTAAGCAAAAATGCACACAATGGGATTGAACCTCTTCCCTCAAAGTACTTCACTTGATGCCATAACCCTTGCACCTTAGGTGGCGTCCTTGCCACTTTTCCACATTACTTCTTATTTTAACTTAAAACCAATAATTGTCCAAAGCTTTCTCTTCCATCCTAGGATTTTAAAAACCCTTAATTCACTTTCAAACACTGCCAAAACCTACTACTCATGAATTATGCACAAACGCATAACCCTAATCTAGGATGTTACATTTCTAGTGGTTGGCAATCCACATACGATTGGAATCTTTACGAAAGATGTTTAAGGAGGGATGATGTACTCCCGACGGCATCCATCGGCTAGGGGCCATCATTTGTTGCAGGTTATGGAGGGTCGGACGATGAATCTAATGTGGATCCACCTCGAGGCGGGGGGATGGTGCGAAGTTGGATTATTTTACTAACCGGAGCCCGTTCAATTGTACTGAAGATGTTGAGGCGGTTCGGACAAAGAAAAGAAGATCCGCTATTGTAGGCGTACTAGCCTCCAGCCCACATGCATAATGTCGATCTATCTCAAGATGATGCATTGGAGTTTCTGAAGCGCCACAGGACACGTGACCGTCTGATTCTTCATTGGATTCGGACCAATTAGAAGTGGGTAACCATTTTTCCAACAAGAATACTTTTCTTCTTTGTATTAAAGCGATCTGACATTAAGAGCGGGGTTAACTACAAGGTGGTTAAATCAAAGCTCGATAAGTTTGAGGCGAAGTGTGCAGTGCAAGATGGTACATGTTCATGAAAAATCATGGCGTCGTTGAGGAAAATGACAGGGTTGTGGAAGATAAATAAGTACAAAGGTCCACATACATGTCTTGCAGGTACAGTACCACTATGTGTTCGGTGATTTGAATAATGATAATAATATGTAATGTTACATTGTTTAACGTGCCGCTGTGGTGTAACACAAGATCATCGAAGATGGATTGGACATGTTGGTGAACTAATAATATCGACGGTGAAGGCCGATCCCAAGACTATGGTGGCCTTAATTGGCGATATTCGTAGCCAATTGGGGTACACGCCCTCTTCTGAAAGGCTTGGATAATAGCGAAGCGTTAGAAAAGTTACGGTGGGTGGGACACTTCATATAATGAAGTGTGGCGGTGGTGTCAGTCTTTGGAGAGATATGTCCGAGCGGCAGGATGGACCTTAAAAGCGGAACTGCGTATTACATAACGATCGCTCTCGTGGATGCACGGTGTTCAAGCGTTTGTTTTGGACATTTAAGCAATCCGAGATGCCTTTAAATATCGCAAGCCATTGGTACAAATTGATGATTACCTTTATGTATGGTAGATATCGCATCGACTATTGCTATTTGTGGCACAAGGCGGCTATGGGAGAATCCTTTCGATTGCGTTCGCAATAACAAGGAGTCGGTGATGGTAGGACTTCTTCTTATCTAGGTTAAGGAGGCATGTTTGCCCCCAACCTGACATATGCGTTATATCGAATCGGGGCCCTGGAATACTTGCGGCAATAGAACGCCAGGGAAGCATGTGGCATCGCACACACCATCTATATTGCCTGAGGCATGTTTCATCCAACTACTATGCGCAACATCGATCTAAAAGACAGAAACGGCAAGTGACCGATATGGGTATGAAATGTCTATTGATATAATTTCGTTTGTAATATTCAATTTATTCTCAATTGAAGAGTGGTATGTAATATTCGCTATCAACGTATATTGGCAGGGTATGAGATCAATAAAGACCATTTTCACAAGATGCTAGATAGTTTACGCTCAGATAACGCCGAAGGTGCAAACTACCTGTGCAATATTCCTTTCGAACAGTGGACACAAGCATATGATGGCGGCCTACGATATGGGCATATGACCACAAACTGGCGAATGCATAAATTACATTACGAAAGGAACCCGTCATCTGCCGATTACATCAGTTGTGTGAGAGATATATTTTTGATTAGCGGCACTATTTCTGAAGAGAGTAGCGAGTTATAGAGGGCAGATGCAAGGAGGCCATGTATGGAGACCGAAGGTATTGGAAGAAATAAACCGTGGGAAGGCACGGTCGAACACCATGCACACAGTGTGTCACGATTGCGACAACCTATGGTTTCGTGTCACGGAGTTTGATAGACTGAACCAAGGTATTGTTGGCGGCCATTATCGTGTACATTTGACAAATAGGACTGCGATGTGGGATATTTGATGCGCCGTTACCCATGCACCCATGTAATTGCGGCTTGTTAGAATCTCCGTCTTGATCCAATGAGATATGTCGACGAAGTGTATAAATTAGAAAACATGTACAGCGTGTGGAGACATGAATTCCCACCATCCTAGATGAGCGTAAGTGGCCATTGGTATCGCTTGCATCAGTATAAAAATTGTTGGGATAGACAATTGAGGCGAAACCAAAAAGTCGACCTTTCTCGACTAGAATACGCAACAATATGGATATCAGAAACAAGCAACCAAAGTCATTTGTCTTGGATGGTGTAGGAACCCGCCATACATCTCGCTTCGTATCCAAATCGGAATAGTTGACCGTGTTCTTAGGTCTTTTGTCTCATAAGCGACTATGTAATATCTATTTTTTGGAGGAAAGCGGTGAACTTAATTACAAAAAAAAAAAAAAACAATTCTATTTTGTCAAAGTTATTAAAATTAAATAAATTAAAAAATTAAATTACAAAAAAGCAAACTCAAATTTTATTAAATATATTACAACAATTACAAAAAAAAATAAACCAAACCTATTTTGTCAAAGTTATTAAAATTAAATAAATTTAAAAATTAAATTACAATAAAAAAAGCAAACTCAAATTTTATTAAATATATTACAACTTAATTACAAAAAAACAAATTAAACCAATTCTATTTTGTCAAAGTTATTAAAATTAAATAAATTAAAAATTAAATTGCAAAAAAAAACTCAAATTTTATTAAATATATTACAACAATTACAAAAAATAAACCTTAATTACAAAAAACTTAAACTCAATTATAAATTAATTTACAATTACTCAAATTAGGGGTTTAGGGTTTAGTCTTGTCTTGGGTGGGAACCCGGTTACACTGAGGCGATCCGATTCACATGATCGGATTTCGCTTCTTCGGCTTTCGGCGGGGTTGTGGAACCTCGGGCGTGGAATCGGGTTCCGCCGGTAGTGGGTGCAGTTCGGATGTTGCGATGGTGACCCACTGATAAAATAATGACCGGAGGTGTTTGCATAAACCACAGTGGGTGATCGCATCCGAACGGAGAAAGAGCTGGCAGAAGAAGTGCTCGACGGCGCCTCTTCGAACCCACATCGACGTCGGCCTCACCATGGTGGCCAGTGAGTAGTCGGAACGGACTCGAACCCGCCATGCACTCCAACCGGCTAGGACTAGGAAACTGAAACATATATGGGTTAGGAGGATACATATAAGGGAAGGGTATGCCTTTTGGCATGAATGGTAGATCTTTGCGATATCGGTGTTGTCAATTTGAACCGATGGGCCGGTGGATTGTGTAGGTCTGCTGTTCTTTGGGCGGTGATCGTCGTGTACCGATGATGGCCCCGCCTCATCACCCTTCTCCTTGGATTTAAAGGGGCCGACGTTTTTTCGCTCATGGTTACCGTCGCCTCTCTTCTTGAGACAACAGATCTGACTTGCCATGGATCCTAAACCATGGCATGTACTCACGCATGCACGCTAACTCCGGAATGACTATCGGTTCCCGGTCAGGTATATAGTCATACCGGTTCTCCCACGTCTCGATATAACCCAACCAAAATCTTGGCCAATTCGTGTGCGGCTGTCGTAAGTCCACTTTGTGCTCATCATCGAGCACCTCCGGTGGCACGGGGATCGGTTGCCGAAATTCAAATTGCCGCAAAACCGGATCGGCTGGTGCATCTCCGCGGCGTAGGTGATCAATGGGACCTTTACGTGCCAACCGTTCGGATTTTGGAAGAACTCCTTGAATTCTTGCCGAATTTTGAATCGTAAATGCGGTGTCCATTGAAACTATATTAACATTACCAAAATATTATTTATATACCTAATATTAGACACTACATACGAAATACTAAATTATAATAATAAAATTCGAAACTTACTTGTGATTCCGACCTTTGGTCCAATAGGAGCCGTATATCCTCAAGCGAGTTAGGTATTCCAACATGACTCGACGAATGGTTCCACCTAATTAAATAAACTTTTAGCATGCATTTATACTATAAATCTCTGAAATAATTGTAAAATATAATATTAAATTTACCTCGTTATCGGTGGGAATGAATATGGGTGGTCGAGTCGAGGCCGTAAAAATGGAAATCAAAACCATGCCCATGACTGCAGTAATGATAGGCAACCTCCGATTTTTGCTTTACTCGGTCACGTCGCCCCGCACATCTCCCGGTACAACCTCGACAAAGAGAGACCCAACTCAATTCACCGGCTACTCTGAAATCAACAAGTTTCAGGAGCCATCTCAGGTGGACGAGGTTTCTAGAGACGTCCGGCATTAGATAGCCTCCGATTATTTGAAGAATGTATGCCCGAGCATACCGTATTCTTTTACTTCGGTCGAACCCTCGTTCGGCTCCGGATTCGTCTCGTAACGAGCCATATCGATCCGAGCTCCTTGAATTCTATTGGAATGGCACCGAAGCTCGTAGCATCGGCCATCAATCGGTAGATGTTACGGACCGGTGACTATCGACCCGTTCACCGGTAATCCCAACCGCAATTGCACATCTTCTAGAGTGATGGTACACTCTCGCATGGCGAGATGGAAAGTGTGGGTCTCGGGTCTCCACCTCTCAATCAACGCTACGATCAAAGGCGGCTCCAACTTGAACCCCGGCCTATCGTGGCCCGTGCCAAAAACTCGCTTCCGCAGTAATTCTCGATCAAGGGTGATGGGGACCATGCATGTTGCGAATATAACATTCCAACACCGATCTACGACTATTTAAAAATTATAAAATTAACAATTAATTAAAATTGCATAATTGAAAAAAATAAATTATATTGAAAAATTAAAATTAAAACTTACCATTTTCAATTGCTCGACGAAAATGTGCTTGTCGTCAGGCGGCGTAATTCCCGACCATTGTAATCCGATAAAAAAATTTAAAATTTTCTAAAAAAGATATATTAAAAAAATAAAAAGGGCTTTTTCGTAAATAGTAATGGACTATTTTTGAAATTTGAGAGTAAATTTCAAGGACCTTGAGAGAAAATTGAGAGAATATTGAGAAAGGATTGAAATGTGAAAAAATAAAGGGTGGGGGGCTTTTATACATTTTTTTTCGACGTTGGGGAGCCAGCGGTCAAAAAAAATATGAATTCTTGACTAAAAGCACGCCCACAGGGACGCGTTTTGTCCACCTCGGCCAAAAGCGCGTCCACGAAGCGCGTTTTTTTGAGGTGGGCAAAACGCGTCCCTGGGCGCGCTTTAGTCCTTTATCCCAAAAGCAGCTAACGTGAGCGCGTTTTGGGGAAAATGGTCATTTCCCGTAAATTTTCTACAAACTGGCCCATTTTCGTAATTTTTAAATTTTTAGGGCTTTTTTTGGTAAATTACCCCATAATCTGCCTATGGGCATCATCCATCAGCAAACAAAATAAACAACTAGGAGTAAGACACACAAAATAAGTCATTAAAAGAAAACACATCTTGGAGGAGCAAAGTTGGAAATTGCTCCCCAGACTGGCTAGAGCATCCGTACATTTATTCCCTTCATGAAAGACGTGTAGCATAGAGTTAGAACTCATAGAATAGAGGAGCGTCCTGCACTCATCAATCAAATGAGATAAATTTAAAATAAAGTTAGATAAGACTTTCATAAAATGAATTAACGATGTAGCATCAACTTCAATCTCAAGATTATCTATGTTAAGTTGTCGAGCTAATACTAAACCATCCCTCAAAGCCCAAAGTTCAGCCTCTGCCCCAGGGATGTGGCAGAAAGAGCTAATTAACTAGCCACCCTAATGGCCGCAGATAATAGCACCTGCACCCACCTTGCCCGAGTTACCTATAGATGAACCATCCAAATTCAATTTAGCCCAACCCTGCAGAGGGGCTTTCCACGTGATTGGTATGATGTTCGAAAGGTTAAAACTTTTCATAGCAGGCGCAAAAGTAGCAAATTCTCTAGCACTAAGCAGCATACGTTGTAGGAATCCCTTAAAGATCTAACGTTCGAGAAAACTAAATCATTACGACACAACCAAATTTCCCAAAAGGTGAAAGTCAAAAAGATGTGCCAATGAATTGAAGGATGTTAAATCCAATTTTTCGAAGTGACATTACTTTGAATCCAATCTTCCCAGGCCCCAGCTACCAAACTGGGAGGTCTAAACCGACGATAAGAATAGACATCATTCCACAAATGTTGGATAAGGTGGCAATCCCGAAGCAGATGAACAATGGATTCTTGATCATTTGAACAGAAGGGACAAAGATCAACAAAGTTTAAGCCCCGACGAGCTATTAAGGTCCTAGTGGGAAGCGCTTTCGACCCACATTTCCAAAGAAAGATTTTTAACTTCGGTGGGAGACGAACTTTCCACAAAGAAACTTAAAAACTCAAATTAGAACCAAAATGGGTGACATGAAAAGTGTCACTTTAGGAAAGGATGAAGGAGTAAGTGTCTGCCAAAGTAGAGACTCCAAATTTCGACGCGCCCCAGCAGATAAAATTCATGCCCGAGTTATGAGACGAGATGGGAATACTTAAAAGGGAATCAATTACATCTTGTGGACATATAAAAGAAAGCAACTGAGACTCACTATTAGTTCAACTATTAAGAATTTGTGCAACAGACCAAGACTCCTCTAGGGATGATAGGGGGCTTTGAACTAATTGACATATTGGACCTCTCCCTGTCCAATTATCACTCTAAGAGTTAGCAAAATCGTCATCTCTAATAACCTATCATATTCCAAACTCGTTAAATTGACTAATCTTCCTAATTAATGACTAAATTGGGGATACATTTTTGTAGTAAATGTGGGTTATGGGGTCAAGTAGGTACTTAGAAGTAAAGATTTTGGCCTAAATTGCATCTTTCTCCTTGATTAACCGCCCACCAAGTTTAACCAGTAAGGCTTGATTTTTAATATTTTCTCTCGGTTTTGCGTATTTGTTTTGAAAAGAAATTCCAAATTTATTTTCTAATCGTTATTATTAAATGTATTCATTAATTTAATGTAAATATATTTTTTATTTACTTTCTTATATAATTTATAATTTGTATATTATTTTAATAGTTATATATATTAATTCAATTTTTTAAATTTTAGATATTGTACTCTTTCAATTATTTTTTAAAATAATTGACTTTTAATATAAATGAAACTAATCCTCATTAAATTAGGAAAAATACATATTTGAAATTATAAAAACATAATATTTAATAAATTTAAAAATATATATAAAATAGCGTGCGTGACATTAGAAGCTATTATTTAAATTATTAGTTTCATCTTAAAATTGTCTATATAGCATCTTAAAATTTATCAAATTATATTTAAAAATAGTATGTTACTTTTTAATTAAAATATTAAACTATATTTTAAATTAAAATTAAATTTTAAGTATTGAAATACAATTATTTTTAAAATATGCAAAATTTAATTGATTATTAAAGAAGTACAATTTTAAGATGAAAGTTTTATTTTTGGTTGGAAAATGAACGTGTTTTATTCATAAAATATTAGCATAAGTTTTGATACATAACCACCTCCTGAGAATCCTCTTGGAAAAGATGACTTAAACAATCAAGAGGATTAGGACAAACACAAAGTAAATTAGAAACAAAAAGTGCATCTAAAGGCAGAGACAATTGGAAATTACTACCCATGCGGGCTAAAGCATTTGCGCACTTGTTCCCTTCCCGAAAGATATGTCTCCATCAACTAGAACTCATAGAATGGAGGAACATCCTGCACTCATCAATCAAAAGACATAACACAAGGTTACGGTTAGTGGTGTTCTGCATAAAATCAAGCACATTTGTAGCATCTACTTCAACTTCAATGTGCGAAATGTTGTGATCGTGTGCAAGTGAAAGACCATCACGCAACACCTAAAATTTAGCTTCTACACTAGTAACTCTCAAAATATGGCAGTAGGGTCCGACCACCCAATTTCCAAGATGGTCTCAAATTAGAGAGCTGACACCCGCTTTACTCGAGTTGCCCAAAGAAGTGTCATTTGTGTTGAGTTTTAGCAATCCAAGACAATATGGCTTCTAGGAGACTGGCACAAGATCAAAAACCCCTCTATTTTTTAAGGGGGTGGATAGGTTCGTGAATTCACAAGCATTCCTAAGTGTCCTCCGGACAAAGCCCTCAATAGGTTTGCTCTAACTAAAAGTTACGGTATTTCAATAAATCAAAATTTCCCAAAGGGCGAAACAAAAAACAATAAACCAAAGGATTTATTGCTGTCAAACCCACTGACCGCGCCACAGCAGATGAATGCCGAACATAGAATAAACACAAAATATTAGGAATTAAAGCGGCTTGATTGCAAGTGTGATAGGTTAATTGTAATATTTTTAAGTGTTACAATGGAACACTCAGAGCATTCCAAGGATCGAACCCAAGAGAGATCGGGCGATAAGGTGAATGAAAATGATAACACATGCAATTGAGAAATCTAACTAGCTAATCACTAAGTACTATATTACCACAAGTCATCATTCAAAGTTATTTACACTAAACTACACATATGGGGATTATATTGAATAACAGTCAAAAGTTCACAAATATCAATTCAATGAGATAAAGTGGTAGATTGATATCCATGCTGCTAGTTAATTCTTATATTGGGGACCTAAATTGCTCAAACTTCTAATCGGTCCAAATTTACCTTTCGATCAACATCTTACCCAATTAGACGATTTAGTTTGGTTTATCTCTCGACCTCACTAAACTTAATCGGGACAATCAAATTGGTTCATAACAGGTTCTCCTATTGGTCTCGCCTATCTAAATGTTCACCTAGAGGCATCAATTCTAGGTTTTGAAGTCTATTCAATTTAATCTATTTTTTATGATTTAGCCATTGACCCAAAAACTAACCATACAATATTTCAATCAACCAACCACCATAAGATTTAGTGTTTATTCATCATCAACATACAAATATTAGTCAATTTCATGCTTAGATGATTCATAAAAAAACATAAAAAAAAATAAGGTTTAGAAGTTTTTGTGACTCTTGAGGGAGTCCTTGTTGAAGATGATAGCAGCATGAAAGGTGATGAAACCACAACCAAAGATGATATTTTTACATTTTGAAAGCCAAAAAAAATAAAATCTATTGAATACTTTGAAGAGAACTCAAAAGAACAAAAGAAAGTTTGGTATCTAAGTACAAGAAAGCTAAAGCTACATTAAAAATGAAGAAACTAATAAAGGAAAACTTAGAAAGCTAAAATGGTAAAAAGAATAAAAAAGAAGACAAAAAGATGATAAAAGATCCTTCTTTTTTGTTTGGCATCAGGTAACCTTAAATACAACAAATTCTATAACCCTAACATTTGACAAAAATGTCATTCGCGATAAGGATTTGACTTTAGTTGATGTTGGAGAAAAAATTTCCCCTATAATATTTTTCACCCCATCAGACTTCATTTTTGCAACACCAAAGCTTTTGTGTCGTGATATCTTTGGTAATTGTCACAATCTTGACTTGAGGGTTCTTGATGTCGCGACATCCACGATAGTTGCATTGGGCTCATCCACTTCAACCATCGGCTTAGAGTTGCAACCTTGAAGGCTTGTTGTCAAGACATCGAGGTTCAATGTTGCGACACGGACACCTAGTGTCTTGACATCATTGGTAGACTGCTCCAGGTTGGTTTTTCATTGAAGTTTTGCTCCCCCTGAGGCGAAGAAGGGTTAGTGTTGCGATACCACATGCATCAGTGTCGCGACACCCAAAATAGTTGATGTTTTCCTCAAGGTTTGGCCATAGTCATCTCCCTACACAAATTCAAATCAACTATTAGAATCCTAATGGCATAAATTAAGGTCTCAAAAGGAGAAAAACGCAAGAAAAACTATCATTAACACTAAAAACTAAAAATCAATAAAAAAAGTATTGAAAAGTCTCGTAAATTTCTTGAGAACAAAATCATCAAGTTCATTTGATATAGAAATCTTTGTACTATCTGGGCATTTAGGAGAAAAGATCACACGAGATTTAGCAAAATTGATGGTTTGACCAAATTCCTACATGAAGAGCTACAGGATATAGTTAATGGAAGAAACTGATTTCTCATCTATTTTGGTGAATAAGATAATGTCATTCCCAAAGATGTGATGGGAGAAAGTAGGGCTACTCTTAGATGCTCAGAAAGGGATCCAATCTTGCCAATTGATCGCTCTTAGGATTATCAGACTAAAGAATTCCATGCATAAAATAAAAATGTATGTAACATCCTAAATTTGGGGTTGTATAAAATTTAATTATTTTTCACATGTGTGTGCTTGAAGGATTAAATTCTATGATCATTCGACATGTTTTAGGGTCTAGAAATAACCCCGAGCTAGGCCTGACTTAGAACTAAAAGTTTCTTTTTAAGTATCTAAAAGGAGGGAGCTAGGAGATAGGGGTTAAAAAGAATTTTGTGAAAAGTTGGACACAAAGATGTAATTGGCGTGTTGGCTTGATGCGTCAAGGGAGCTTCAAGAGAGGAGGTTTGAGTCTCGGGTGTAACAAGGGGATGTGTTTTATTTTGGGCTTTTTGGGACGTTAAAGAAAGGGGCTAATTAGAAAGCCCTTAAATGATTTTGTGGGCAAGGTTTGGACAGGAAAGGCGTTCGGTGGAGTGGCTTGGGGTGTCACTTAAGAGCTTAGAGGTGGCAGGTCTCGGGTTCGAGACATGATGGACGCAAGGAGCATTTTATTTTTGGGCTTTTCGGCATTAAAGGAAAGGGGGCCAGGTGTGAAGGCTTTAAAATTAAATGGAGAGGGCTCATGACATGAAAGTCAAATGGGAAAGATGGCAAGGCGTTGGAAGAGAGGGGCATGGCGGTGAGGCAGCGAGTTCGAACCAAAGAAGCAAAGATGGGGTTTTATTTTTTTAGAAGTGGCGTGAAGGGGAGGTGATGGCCCGATTATGGACTCTTTAAGTGATGAGATTAAGCTTAAATTTTTGCTTATAATCAATTTGGAAGGATAGTAGTTAGTAGTTTATTTGCTTTTAAATTGTAGGAAGAGTGGCTAGGAGATAAAGGCTAAAGATAAATGTAATGTTGGGTGATAATTAAAAGATGAATTATCACAAAGAGGGGAGAGGTAATGGCTGACTTTGGGACTCCTTGGGGGCCATCCACATTCGGCTATGATAAAGCAAGGGGCTACCGAAATTCATGAAGTTTTTCTTTTCTTTCCCTCTTGATTTCTTTTGGCCGAACCCTCTTTAGTCCACAAGTGTCGAAATTCTTCAAACCATATCACCCCTTCTCATTATTATCTTCTTTCTCTTGAGTCGAATCCCTTAAAGAAAGTGTTGTCCCACTTTCGGTTCTTTCCTCCTCTTCAAGAATAGCCGAACCTCCTCACAACACCAAGTGGTGCTGATTTGTGGTGTTTAGGGGCCTAAATAATCATTAAGGTAAGGGCTAATCACCTCTTTTAGGTACAAGGTTATGGCCGAATGGCCTAAGACTCTTACTAATATGATTAAACCGATTGTAGGGAGGCCATAGCCGATTGAAGGAAGCTTTCGGGATTTGTTTTCCTAAGGTAAAGAGGTAAGTGACATTCGGCCATAGGCCTTGATTATGAGTGATTGTGCAAGCCGATTTTTAACATGTGTTTTGGTAGGGATTTTGAAGACTCAAGTGATATTTCGGGATTTCGGTAAGTAGGGTAAGTGAATAAGTCACATTCGGCCAAGGGCCATTTGTTAAAGAAATTTATATATACCGAAACTAATATGTGCCATGGATTTGGGGCTAATTAAGGCTTGGATTTGGTTGGAAACCAAATCGGCAACCAAGGTGAGTGTTATTTCAAGTACAACAAATCCTTGGGAATATTTGGTTTGGCGAAAAGGCCTAATGTCCCTATCCATGATTGTTGGCGATTATAGGTCAAGAGATCTAGCATCGTGATCGAATCTTGGGATCTAGGAATTTCGGTAGAAGCAGTGTGTAAAACTCCTTACACACTTTATTAGTAAACTTTACCATATTATTGTTTTGTTAATCATTGTGGTAGTGATTTGGTATTGTGGGCTTAAGCATGGATTTGGGTAAGTCCCTATTACATGATCTTTGATATATGTTGTGTATGCCATCACATATTGTTGTATAAAATGCTACACATGAATGCATAATATATGGGATTATGATATATGATTATGTAAGCATGATGATGGTGGGATTAATGAGTGGAGGGGATGATTTTTATGGATATGCATGGTGGTTTTGACCACAAGATGGGTTGGCCCCATCAGATTATTTGTGACCTATGGTCATCGGTGGTTTTGACCACACCGATTGATAAATGCGACTAAGTCCCGGTGGTTTGGTACCACCAAAGTGGTTTTGACCACACTTGATATATTTGACCTATGGTCATCGGTGGTTTTGACCACACGATGGGTTAGCCCCATCATTAAATTTGTGACACTAGTCACCAGTGGTTTTGACCACCGGTGGTTTTGACCACACAGGTAGAAAAGGAGTATGGATGGTTAGTTGGGTTGCATGTGCATGTCTATTAATAAATTGTGTATGAGTTGTACTTTTGGTGGGGATTTACACTTTGAGTCTTGGTGACTCACCCTTCCCTTACTATTTTGCGATGAGTAGAAGCGGAGATGGGCAGGGGAGGACTCGAGGCGCCATGCTTATCGTTGGATTTGAACTTATTTTGTTATAGATAATATTATTTATTTTCTAAGTCATTTAATTTTTGGATTGTAATAAGGCCGCTATTATTATTTTGGATGTTTATTTTACTGTTTTATTTTACTTATGTTATGATACAAATGAAGTTTTTAAATGTTAAGTGAACCGGTTAAAAGTAACTTTTCAACCTTAATAAACTTCTACGGGTTTTTAAAAGATGTTACCATCGGGTAACAAAAACAAACCAAGTCAATTATAACTTTAACGTTTTTAAAATGTACATGATCAAATGTTTTCAAAAGGGTTTATCAACCCAACTATATTTATAAAAAGCCCAAGCGAGTTTTCAAACACCGTCTTAATACCTTAGCCACATTTTTACAAGTTTTCACGGACACCCAAAATGTTTAAAATTATTTTACTCAGTGAGATACGGATCAAATTCGGGACTCATGGGTAGGGTTTGGGGTGTTACATTTTAGTATCGAGCAGGGTTCAAAACTTCGTTGTAGGGGCCCAAGGCCCAAGGCGTTTTGTTTTTATGTTAGTAGGCCTTATTAGAATGTTTTGGAAAATTGTTTATGGGTTGAACGAGATGGCACCGAGTCTCGGCACCTATCCGCCCATGTAAGTACTTCTATCCATTTTTGTGAATATTTGATGAGGGGTAGAAGGGTAAGATTGGGAACGTAGACTATTAGAATAGAAGTTGTTGAACCCTAGGGTTAGCATACCCCAACAAACAATGCATAAGATTTAATAATTCCCTAAACAACCCTGTGAGTTGTCACTGAGCGAAGGATGTGGCAATCGTTATACGCATGTCTAGGATTGGATTCGGTGGGGGCCTGGTATTTAAGCAGTCCTCGTGACTCACTTCCTACTCACTCGAATCCTACCTGGTGCGTAGTAACGGTTCATCCTAGCTGAGACGACATACTCACAGGCTAAACTTGATAACTAAAACCCGAAAGGGACTAGCCGTTTTGTTTTTGAACCTTGTTTTAAAAAAAATTACTAAAATACTCCTGGCTTGAAAATTTCCAAAATACCCTCCGAAAATTTCCAACTAGAAAATTTTCAAAATATCCTTCTTTTGTGAAATCACTTAGAACCCAATTTTTGGAAACCATTTTGTGAAAATACCCTGATTATGTGAAATTACTAAAATACCCTTAGGGGTAAAATTACGAAAACACCCTTGATTTAGGATATTCCCAAAATACCCACGGTTATAATCAAAAATTTTATCACATAAAAAGTGCCCAAAAACCTTAAATTTCAAAAACGTCATGATTTTAGAAAATTACAAAATTACCCCTAACCAACAAAATTACCAAAATAACCCTGATTTTCAAAATTTTGCAACATCACTATTTTGGAAAATGCAAATTATCAAAAAAGAGCCCTCAAAGTTTTACAACTTTTGAAATATCCCTGATTCATCAAATTTTGCAAATTCACCTTGATTTGTGAAAAATTACCGAAATACCCCTGAGGTCTAAAATTACCGAAATACCCCCGGATTTCAAAATTTTTCAACATACCCCAGGAATTTAAGAGTTTTAAAATGCTTTTTGATAAAATCATCCGAAAATTTGTATTTTTGAAAAATTACAAAAAATATCCCTGTAAGACAAATTACGGAAATACCCCTGGATAGTGGAAAATAATCACAACGAAATCAACGTCTCTTTGAATGAATGAATGGAAAATTGTGTGCATGTATGATATGAAAGAACCACTCCTAAAACTTCTATCATAAAATTTCTTCGCGGATAATCCAGTGAAACAAGTACTAATGCATAAAATTTTTAAACAGATAAACGTAATCGTTAGAATGAGTTCAAGAGGTCGTGGACGTCCGCCGCGTGGCCGTGGTAGGGTAGGATGACCTCGTCGAACCAGCAAGGTCGGGTCACGGTGCGGAAATGAGATCTGGGATCTGCCGTGACAAAAGCCAATTCTAAGATCGAGTGGTGGTAACGACGTAGTATCCCAAGCGGTGTTATGGGTATTGAAACGAGTTCTTTGAAAGGGGCGGGTGCAAGAGCCCGTAAGTCGTGGTTGAACGACTCGCTAACGGGAAAGTATTGAGAGGAGTTTCGGAGTGGCACCAGTCTTGGCGGAATATTGGTTGGAATCCACCAAAGAATTATAGGTGACTTAGATTTCACAATAAGGAGAAGTGAAGGTATCATCTCTTTCTTTGCGGGATGAGTCTTATCAGTGGTGGCTCACCGTAAGGGATGGAACGGTGGCAGAAAATCCCACCTGGGAATTCTTTAGGGATGCTTATCAAAAGAAATATATCGGAACTAGCTACGTGGATGCACAGCAGAAGGCTTTCTTGAACCTGGTTCAAGGCAATAAGACGGTGGTAGAGTATGAGGCTGAATTTCTTCGGTTGAGTAGGTATGCTCGTGGAATTATGCGTATCGAGCATGGGCGTTGTGTCAGATTTGAAGGCTGAGAGATGAGTTGAGAATGATGATAGCTCCACAACAAGAACGGAGTTCGCTGTCTTAGTGGAGAAATCGAAGGTTCTTTGAAGGGTAAGACGGTCAGTTAGGCGGGCCGGATAGAAATTGGAATAAGAGGAGCTCCAAACCTTCAAACTTTTACGGTAATCGAGAAGAGGACAAGGTTTAGTGGGTCCGATAAGTCGCTAGGCAGGCTGCCATCGCCAATACTCAATGGCCACCACGGTGTGCTCGGTGTGGCAAGTCTCACACGAGGAGTGTTGGAATGGTAGCAGGGATGCTTGAGTGTGGGTCCTTGGAGCATCGAGTCGAGACTATCCAAGAAAGCAGTTAGGCGAGATCGAGGGTCGAGGATCGTGCAATCGAATAGAAGGGATAACCAACAGCCACAGAGAGGTCGTGGTGCAGGAAGAGGAGGAAATGGTGCTAGCAGAGGTCGTGGGGCACCGAGGGGAAATACCGGTGGTACTGAGGCTAGACAACCTGGTTTGGTCTATGCTGCGAGGCGTCAAGAGGAGGGCGACGCACCGGACGTCATAACCGGTATGTTCCTGATCTTTGGTGTGCCCTATAATACTTTGATTGACATTGGCTCAACCCACTCGTACATTGCTAGTAGCGTAGTGGAAACTTTGCACCTAGACTCTGAGCTTACTTCTAGGAAGGTGACTGTATTAAGCCCCCTAGGTCACTCTATAGAAGTAAGAAAACTTTATAGGGGCGTACCCCTAGAACTCCAAGGGGTCGTGTTCTTGGCTGACTTGATGGAACTACCGTTCCAGGAGTTCGACCTAATCCTCGGGATGGATTGGCTAGTAAAGTATCAGGCTAGCCTGGATTGCGCAGCTAAGCACATGGTAATAAAGACGGTGGAAGGTGATGAGGTGGTGATGATAGGTAAAAGGAGGGATTACCTGTCTAATTTGGTTTCGGCATTAAAGGCGAAAAAGATGGTTAAGAAGGGTTGTGAAGCTTATATGGTGCATGTCTGTGCCTTGGAAGCAAAGGATGTTGCTTTGTGGGAGATGTCTCGAATCATGCGGGATTATGTAGATGTGTTTTTAGAGGAACTTTTGGGTCTACCTCCGATGCGAGGTTGAATTTGGTATAGATCATTTCGAAACCGCCGCCGTATCTATAGCTCCGTGTCGGATGGCCGAAAGAATTGGTAGAGTTGAAGCGCAGATTCAGGAATTGTTGGATAGAGGTTCATCCGACCAAGTGTATCGCCTTGGGAGCTCCGGTGCTTTTGTCAAGAAGAAGGATGGGACAATGAGGATGTGTATAGACTATCGGCGGTGAACAAGTTGACGATAAAGAATCGTACCCTTTGCCCGTGATTGACGATCTGTTTGATCAACTTAAAGAGGCATCGGTGTTCTCTAAGATTGACCTTAGGTCGGTACCATCGACTTAAGGTGAAGGAGGTCGATGTTCATAAGACGGCATTCCGTACTCGGTATGGACACTACGAGTTTTGGTAATGCCTTTTGGTTTGATTTAATGCACCATGGCGTTTATGGACATGATGAATCGAGTTTTCTAACCCTATATGGATCGATTCGTCGTGGTCTTCATAAACGACATTTTGGTGTATTCGAGGTCGAGGAGGAGCATGGCGCACATCTTCGTGTGGTTACGCAAGTTCTAAGGAGAAAGCAGTTATGCGCTAAATTGACAAATGTGAGTTATGGCTCAAGGAGGTAACCTTTCTAGGGCATGTTGTTTCAGTTGAGGGAATTAGGGTGGATCCCCGTAAGATTGAGGCGGTATTGGAGTGGAAGCCACCAAAGTCGGTTACAAAAATTTAGAGTTTTCTTGGGTTGGCAGGATATTATAGGAGATTCGTGGAGAATTTCTCCTTAATCGCAGCACCGTTGACTAAGCTGTTGAGAAAAGGAGTTCCATTTGTGTAATGAGAAGCGACAAGAGAGTTTTGATAAGTGAAGAGGATTCGACGAAGCCCCGTCTTAATTGCTTTGAGGCGGGGAAGGAGTTCACGTGTATTGTGATGCATCGACATCTTGGGTTAGGGTGTGTCTTGATGCAAGAAGGAAAGTGGTCGCTATGCATCCACGCAGGTTGAGGCCTCACAAGTAAATTATCCGACACATGACTTGAAATTGGTCATTGTGGTATTTACCTTGAAAATCTGGAGGCACTACTGTATGGGGAGAAGTCGGTGGTGTACACAGATCATAAGAGTCTAAAGTACCTCTTAACTCGAAAGATTTGAATCGAGGCGCGGAGGTAGATTGAGTTGTTGAAGGACACGAACGCTCAATCGAATACCATCCAGAAAGGCTAATGTAGTGGTGATGCCTTGGCCGAAGAAAGGTGGTAGCAGATTTGCGAGCAATGTTTGCTCATCTAAGTCTCTATGAGGATGGGAGCCTTTTGGCAGAATTGTAAGTGAAGCCGTCTTGGATAAATGAGGTCAAAGAAAGACAGATGACCGATGAAGCTTTGAATACTCGAAGGTTGCAAGTACAGAATGGTGAGGCTGAGGGTTTCAGTTTGGGTAGCGATGGAGTGTTGTACTTTCAGAGGAGAGTATGCATGCCTAAGGATGATGAGTTGAGGCAGTGAATCCTTAAGAAGCTCATAGTAGTCGTCGCTATGCACCCAGAAGCGATAAGATGTGTCGGGATTTAAGAGAACGATTTTGGTGGCGGGTCTTAGCGAGAAGTAAGAGTTAGTGGGCAAGTGTCGACATGCCCGACAAGTTAAGGCCGAGCATCAATTGCCATCGAGGTCTATACTGACCAATAAAGATTCCACAGTGGAAGTGGGAGGAGATTACTATGGATTTTGTAAGTGGGCTTCCCTTACGCCCAAAGAAGAAAGATCTGATTTGGGTGGTAGTAGACCGGTTGACTAAGTCGGCTCATTTCATACCGGTAAGGGTTGACTACTCGCTCCAAAGGTTGGCCAAGTTGTATATCGTAGAGATAGTGCGATTACATGGAGTACCAGTGTCCATTATCTCGGATCGGGATCCTCGGTTTACGTCGAGATTCTGGAAGGCTCTACATCAGGAGTTAGGCACGAGGTTAAATTTCAGCACGGCTTTTCATCCACAGTCTGATGGACAATCTGAGAGGGTGATCCATGTGTTGGAAGACATGTTGAGAGGCTGTGTTTTGGATTTCCATGGTAGTTGGGAGGAGTACCTACCTTTGGCAGAGTTCGCTTATAAAAATAGTCATCAATCGAGTATTCAGATGGCACCGTATAAGGCGCTGTATGGTCGAAAATGTCGTACTCCTACATGTTGGACGGAACTAGGAGAACGTTGGATATTGGGTCCAGAGTTAGTAGCAGAGACGGAGGATAAGGTTAGTTTAATTCAGGCTCATCTGAAGGAGGCATCGGATAGGCAAAAATCCTACGCTGATCTTAAGAGCAGAGAGGTTGAATATGCAGTAGGTGATAAGGTTTTCTTGAAGGTATCACCTTGGAAAAAGGTGCTGAGGTTTGGCCGGAAGGGCAAGCTAAGCCCAAGATTCATCGGACCGTACACGGTGTTGAAACGTATGGGACCAGTAGCTTACCAGCTTGAGTTGCCAGCAGAATTGAGCCAGATCCATGATGTCTTCCATGTTTCGATGCTGAGGCGCTATTGATCAGATCCCTCACACATTGTGCCAGTTGAGGAAATTGAAGTGAACTCGGACTTGTCTTTCGAGGAGGAGCCAGTACAAATTTTGGATCGAGATGTCAAAGTTCTACGTAGGAAGCCAGTGCCTTTGGTGAAGGTGTTATGGCGGAATCATGGTACGGAGGAGGCCACATGGGAACCCGAGGATGTGATGCGGCAGCAATACCCCCAACTCTTCTGATCTAGGTAATTTCGAGGCTGAAATTCTTTTTAAGGGGGGTAGAACTGTAACATCCTAAATTTAGGGTTGTATAAAATTTAATTATTTTTCCCATGTGTGTGCTTGAAGAATTAAATTCTATGATCATTCGACATGTTTTAGGGTCTAGAAATAACCCCAAGCTAGGTCTGACTTAGAACTAAAAATTTCTTTTCAAGTATCTAAAAGGAGGGAGCTAGGAGATAGGGGTTAAGAAGAATTTTGTGAAAAGTTAGACACAAAGATGTAATTAGCATGTTGGCTTGATGCGTCAAGGGAGCTTCAAGAGAGGAGGTTCGAGTCTCGGGTGTAACAAAGGGATGTGTTTTATTTTGGGCTTTTGGAACGTTAAAGAAAGGGGCTAATTAGAAAGGCCTTAAATGATTTTGTGGGCAAGGTTTGGACGGAAAGGCTTTTGGTGGAGTGGCTTGGGTGCCACTTAAGAGCTTAGAGGTGGCGAGGTCTCGGGTTGAGACATGATAGACGCAAGGAGCATTTTATTTTAGGCTTTTACGTTAAAAGAAAGGGGCAGTGTGAAGGCTTTAAAATTAAATGGAGGGCTCATGACATGAAAGTCAAATGGGAAAGATGGCAAGGCGTTAGAAGAGAGGGTCATGCGGTGGTCATGAGTTCGAACCAAAGAAGCAGCAGTGGGGTTTTTATTATTTTTTGGAAGCTAGCGTGAAGAGGGGGAGGTGATGGCCCGATTATGGACTCTTTAAGTGATGAGATTAAGCTTAAATTTTTGCTTATAATCGGCTGGAAGGGATAGTAGTTAGTAGTTTATTTGCTTTTAAATTGTAGGAAGAGTGGCTAGGAGATAAAGGCTAAAGATAAATGTAATGTTGGGTGATAATTAAAAGATGAATTATCACAAAGAGGGGAGAGGTAATAGCTGACTTTGGGACTCCTTGGGGGCCATCTACATTCGGCTATGATAAAGCAAGGGGCTGCCGAAATTCATGAAGTTTTTCTTTTCTTTCCCTATTGATTTCTTTTGGCCGAACCCTCTTTAGTCCACAAGTGCCAAAATTCTTCAAACCATATCACCCCTTCTCATTATTTTCTTCTTTCTCTTGAGTCGAATCCCTTAAAGAAAGGTCTTGTCCACTTTCGGTTCTTTCCTCCTCTTCAAGAATAGTCGAACCTCCTCACAACACCAAGTGGTGCTGATTTGTGGTGTTTGGGGCCTAAATAATCATTAAGGTAAGGGTAATCACCTCTTTTAGGTACAAGGTTATGGCGAATGGCCTAAAACTCTTACTAATATGATTAAACCGATTATAGGAGGCCATAGCCGATTGAAGGAAGCTTTGGATTTGTTTTCCTAAGGTAAAGAGGTAAGTGACATTTGGCCATAGGCCTTGATTATGAGTGATTGTGCAAGCCAATTTTAACATGTGTTTTGGTAGGGATTTTGAAGACTCAAGTGATATTTTGGATTTCGTAAGTAGGGTAAGTGAATAAGTCACATTCGCCAAGGGCCATTTGTTAAAGAAATTTATATATACCAAAACTAATATGTGCCATGGATTTGGGGCTAATTAAGGCTTTGGATTTGGTTGGAAACCAAATCGGCAACCAAGGTGAGTGTTATTTCAAGTACAACAAATCCTTGAGGAATATTTGGTTTGGCGAATAGGCCTAATGTCCCTAACCATGATTGTTGGCGATTATAGGTCAAGAGATCTAGCATCGTAGATCAAATCTTGAGGATCTAGGAATTTCGGTAGAAAGCAGTGTGTAAAACTCCTTACACACTTTATTAGTAAACTTTACCATATTATTGTTTTGTTAATCATTGTGGTAGTGATTTGGTATTGTGGGCTTAAGCATGGATTTCGGTAAGTCCCTATTACATGATCTTTGATATATGTTGTGTATGCCATCACATGTTGTTGTATAATATGCTACACATGAATGCATAATATATGGGATTATGATATATGATTATGTAAGCATGATGATGGTGGGATTAATGAGTGGAGGGGATGATTTTTATGGATTTGTGCGATGGTTTTGACCACAAGATGGGTTGGCCCCATCGATTATTTGTGACCTATGGTCATCGATGGTTTTGACCACCGATTGATAAATGCGACTAAGTCCCGGTGGTTTGGTACCACCGATGGTTTTGACCACACTTGATATATTGTGACCTATGGTCATCGTTGGTTTTGACCACGATGGGTTGGCCCCATCATTAAATTTGTGACACTAGTCACCGAGTGGTTTTGACCACCGGTGGTTTTGACCACACCGGGGTAGAAAAGGAGTATGGATGGTTAGTTGGGTTGCATGTGCATGTCTATTAATAAATTGTGTATGAGTTGTATTTTTGGTGGGGATTTACACACCGAGTCTTGGTGACTCACCCTTCCTTACTATTTTGCGAGATGAGTAGAACGCGGAGATGGGTAGGGGAGGACTCGAGGCGGCCATGCTTATCGTTGGATTTGAACTTATTTTGTTATAGATAATATTATTTATTTTCTAAGTCATTTAATTTTTGGATTGTAATAAGGCGCTATTATTATTTTGGATGTTTATTTCTATGTTTTATTTTACTAATGTTATGATACAAATGAAGTTTTAAATGTTAAGTGAACAGGTTAAAAGTAACTTTTCAACCTTAATAAACTTCTACGGGTTTTAAAAGATGTTACCATCGGGTAACAAAAACAAACCAAGTCAATTATAACTTTAACGTTTTAAAATGTACATGATCAAATGTTTTCAAAAGGGTTTATCAACCCAACTATATTTATAAAAAGCCCAACTGAGTTTTCAAACACCGTCTTAATACCTTAGCCACATTTTTTACAAGTTTTCACCAGACACCCAAAATGTTTAAAATTATTTTACTCCGTGACATACCAGATTCGGTCAGGACTCATGGGCCGGGTTTGGGGTGTTACAATGTAGGGGGAAAAGGGTCACCTAAGCGATATCTTGATCGTGTCAAGCAATCGAGTTTTAATATTTATAAAGAATGATCGAACACAGAGACTAACTATGACAACGATTGAGGCAAGTGCACCTGTCGAACAATAGTATAGTTTAGGCAAGATTATTTTATCGAACCCAAAGGAACCTAAAAGTACTACTACTCACTTTCTTTCTATTATTTAGCCTAAAATATAGAGTGATTGGTTTATTAATCTAAAAACTAATGAAAAACTAAACTAGATGCAAAGACAAAAGAATGAAACTTTGGGAGAAGGCTGTGGAAAACTCGGTTGATTACGATGATACCTCGGAAGAATCCACCTATGACTTCTCTTGTTATCTAACTTTTAATTCATATGACTTCTTTACTTAGCTTGATCCGTGAGACTCCTAACCTATATTAAACGCTCTCGAGGCGAATAACGTCTAACCTTAGGTTAATTAGTGGAACTCTCATTCTCTTATAATAACCCCCTAAGGAAGCAGTAAATCGATCAATGAACTCCCATATTAGGTTTCACCCTAATCTGGCAAAATCTCGTCCCCTATCTCTAGGCGTGCAATCAACTTCGTTTAATTATGCTAGATCTACTCTTAGGCAAGGTCTATTCCTCCTCCACCTAAGCACATCAGATTAAATTAAGCAACATAATTAAGAACAAACTAAGTACTTATCATATAATTTAGAAATCAAATAACAAAATCCATCATAGGTTTCTTCCCCTTCAGGTATCTGAAGGGTTTAGTTCATAACAAAATAAGAAAACATCTCAAGAGAAAAGATAAAACAAAACATAAGAAATCCCTAAAACCCCCTAAAGGAATTGAAGAGGAGATCCCCTGTCTTGAGTAGAACTCTGACTTCTTGAGATGGATCAACTAGCTATCTTCGAGTAATTCCCTGAATAAAAGCTCTGGCAGAAAACTCTGCGCAAAACTTCCTTATCTAGAACAGCTGCCTTGGGTTGTTTATATAGGCTCCTTAGATACTTTACTTGGCTCCTAAGTACCTCCTTTAAGTAGAATTACTATTAAGGTGTTTAAGTAGGCTTAAGAGTATGTTTCTTTGGCTTCAAGCATTCAAATCCGAGTGAAATTGTTCATTCCCGTGACAGGGGCACGCCCATGGCACACGCCCATGTAAGTCGTGTCCAGACCGTGTTGGACTTTTGTCGACGAGGCACTGCCGTGTAAATTGGGATGAGGCCATGTTCTAAATACATGGCAAGGCACGGCCGTGTGGCTTGAAGTCCAGGCCATGTCGATTTATTGGGTTGGCCCAATTTGGTCCGTTTTAAGCCCGTTTTACGTTTTTTTTATCCTTAGGTGCTTTCCTGAGTATAAGACATGAAAAGAAAGGATTAAGAGCACCTTTTTACATAAACCAGGGATAAATCATCCAAAAGTATACTAAATGTGGGATTAAAATATGTTACTTTTACGGTTTATCAAATACCCCCACACTTAAGCTTTTGCTTGTCCTCAAGCAAAATTCTCAACTTACAATTAAAACAAACTTTTCATAATTCATAATTCCTATCGACAAGGTCTCATCATAATTCAAAGATAATTTATACATAGATAATTCAACTCAAAGAGTCCTAAAGATTCAATCACGATAAGTCATACCTTTGTAGTACGAAAACATAGATGTCTCCCCTTATTTGAATAATTACCTTTAATTCAAAATCGACAAGGATTGACATCCTCACTAAAGGTTCACTCACACTCAAAGTGTTTAAGGTTCAAGAATAAGCACTCATAAGTCGAACACGAAAAGTTAATCCCATAAGCTTGCACGAAAATCAAATCTCCACCTTGAATATGAGATGATACATGATCAAAAGGTCTTTATTAGGGTTGTATGAGGCTAAGGTTAAGGGTGTGGATATAGGTGAATTAGAGGTTAGAATTGAGACTAACTTGACAAATTACCTAACTAGAAACAATGAACTAAATATAAATATTTACATCGAATGAAAACTAATAATACCACTATTGATAATTACTCTATAATAAAGAGTATTTTCATCACTTAAAATTTGATAATACTTTAATCGAGCTTTTCTTCAACAATTGGAATTTAAATGCTCTAAGCTTTTTTATATACTACTAATATTGAATATACTTGGTTTTTTTTAAGAATAAACTAAAATATCACATCATAAATGATAAATGTAACTACTGAACTAATATAATTCGGTAACTTAATCAAATCAAACCTCGATTAAAGGGTAGTCAAAAGAAAGGGTGATAACAAATACAAAGGGGTTTTGGGTTAATATTAGTGGGTGAGTCAATAAAAAGGTTGTTAGGATTCAACGGGGTTCACTAGGTGTTAATTTGTGATGGTAGGCTTTTTATGGAGTAAGTGGGTTAAATCCTAAGTGCCTTTATCATCTCTGTATATCAAATCAAAAGTGTGGTCTCGACATGTATAAATGAGGCAAGTTCTAGAATAACAGTTCAAAGTTGACACACTCATAATCAATAAAGTGAGCATGAAAAAGAATATATGCTCTATAAGGCTCAAAATCTCACAAAAATTATAGGTGTTTTGACATCAATCCTTATAAATTCTAAATTTCAAGGTAATACTCAAATTAGGTTCAACGATCCATCAATTTTAATTTTAGAAAGTAGACTTACCATGCACGGTTCTCTAGTATTCTTTAAATTTAATCCTCAATGCATAATTAACTATGACTTACTCTAAAACATATCAATAAAAATTATAAATCAATGAAATTTCATCCTAATTAGTAATATGAGAAAAATACTTGAAAACAAGACTAAATTAGGATTTGAGAATAATGCAAAAAGTCAAGTACTTTTACCCCCCACACTTAAGATGTGCATTGCCCTCAATGTACAAAGATAGATAAACAATTATGTAATAATAAAATCAAAGAGAAGGGAGAAGTAACACTTCCTGAATTTTTGGATAAAGTCTATGAAAAAAACTGGATAAGATTGGAGGTGAATGTGGGAGCGTCTCGAACCTGTTTGAAATTGAAACCTCAAGTAGCAGGCTTGGTTTTATTGTATCCTAAGCTAAATCTAAATGCCATTGAGAAAAGGAGAAAATAATAAAGGAAGTAAAAATAAAAATAAAATAAAATAAAAATAAAAATAAAAATAAAAATAAAATATGAATAAAAGTAAATAATTAAATATAGATAAGGTCCACGCTCATGTGCCTCTCGTGGTGTCCACACGGCCACGGCCACGGCCATGGCCGTGTGGGTATGGAAACCTATGCCTAAATACGAAAAGAAATAAAACCAAACTAACTAAATGCGGTTAGTACTCGGGTTGCCTCCGAGAAGCGCTCATTTAAAGTCTTGAGCTAGACTTACATTGTACGCACAATCATGGTGGTTTGAGGAGGTGGAAATCCTTTCTCATGTGATCAACTCAGTTATGGATATAAAGTTTAAGTCGAGTAATGTTTACCTCAAAAGTGTTGAATTTAGGATTGCTTACCTTGACTGTGTCGTATAGGAAGACATTAAGTACCTCAAAAGTGATTTCTTTGTTTGCCTTGAGTTCTGAATTGGTGATTCAAGGGTCTTCCTTATTCAACAATACCTGATCCTCTATTTTGATGTGATTTGTTGTTCCTATCAGCTCGTCTGAGGTTTCCTTCGGGTTGACTTCGTGTGGTTCTAGTTCCTCATGTAATTCTTCTTTATTGGCACGAGGTCTATGATCCGCTCATGTTTGTAGCTGGTGGTGTTTCTGCAATGAAGGTTGAACAAGTTGGTTATCAACTGAATTTACTTTCTCACCTTTATCACTTGATGTTCGGCCAAGTCAAGAGCTTGAAGAGTGACTATCTCGTCACCTACACGAAGTATGAGTTCTCTGCATAGATAT